>CAUZXS010002484.1:45000-100000 GCA_963585895.1 Sepioteuthis lessoniana | reverse complement strand
AAATGCTATTGAAAGCTGACAATCTTTATAAGACTGTAAACTTGTAACTATTTTGAATCAGATTGATCAGTTTTAGTTTTATTCAACCAGATAACATATATATATATATATATATATATATATATATATATATATATATATATATATATATATATATGGGGGGGCTGTGTCTGTGTGTCTGTGGGCATGTATGCATGTGTCTACCATAAATTTATATCCAAACAATATTTATAAAAGTGTATGTATATATGCATACATGTAAATAGGTAACTAGGTAATTGATACACATTTTGAATATGGAAAGAATAACAGCTAGCAATGAACACACACACACACACACACACACACACACACACACACACACACACACACACACACACACACACGCGCGCACGTGCGCGCGCATAGATAGATAGATAGATAGATAGATAGGTTTTATATATGTTCACAATGAATAAATGTTATTCTAAATTTGAAAATGAACACACCCACACAGCATTTCACAGACTCCCACACATGTGCACTTGCCAACACCCACACATGAAACTAGAAAATTGTATTTACGCAATTTCCTACTGCTGCTCTGACTACTGTCAACATTGTCACCATTGTGTGTCTATCAAGCAAGCAGCAAACCAATCTTTCGAGCTATTGGGCAAGCCAGTTAACAAGCAGGCAGCCAAGTAGGCAATTGAACAATGCTGATACAACTATGGAATAATGTCACAGTTAGGTAGAAAGAATCCTAGGATTAATGGCAAAGATGATGTACTCATCTTTTTTATATTTTGTCATCTCAAAAAAAGCTTGCATATTACAGTGATTGTTTTTGTTTCACGTTTTCTTTTAAGATCTTATTCTTTGGTGAAATGTAAAAGAAAGTTATGCTTTTTCATGTTGACAAAAAGTGGGGGTGAGAGCAGAAAGAAGAAAAAGTATTAGGAAAAAAGTGACAATTGAAAGAAAGAAAGAAAGAAAGAAAGAAAGAAAGAAAGAAAGAAAACTGTATATGTAAAAGATAGAGAAAAGACTAAAAACATACCAAGGATGTGATACGATTGAAGAAAAAAGGGAGAAAAAGTATAATTTTTTAAAAAGTATTTTTATTTGTAATGAAAGAGAAAGACCAAATTTCTTTTTAAATAAAGAACAAAAGTCTAGAAGAAATGAGAAATGAATAATTAGGATGAAGAAAGAAAGTAGAAAAGGAAGAATAAAGTAAGAGAAAAACTCAAATAGGGAAAGGAAAATTAAAAATATCCAAGGAAAAAAGAGAATGAAGAAGAAGAAGAAGAAGAAGAAGAAGAAGAAGAAGAAGAAGAAGAAGAAGAAGAAGAAGAAGAAGAAGAAGAGTGAATGAGAAAAAGTAGAAAAAAGAAGAAAGTTAATCTCAAACTACCAAAAAAGGAATAATTTTGTCACTAAACATTATGTTTACATAGCAGTTGGCTTTCAACTGACAAGGTGAAGTGGTAAGTAAGACACACAGGTGAATTCTTAAGCATAAGTATTTATCGAATACAACATATGTGAGAGACAACGGAAATAGAATTCTGCATAATGGCAAACATTTTGATGCAGTGGAGCCAGGAATAGAACAGGGGGCATTTTCCAGCATCCACGGCACTTCACTACTGGGAGTGAAATATGCTGATCAGTGAGGAATACCGATACAAAATAATGTTAATGCTATGGAGTGTATCGGGAAAGAAAAGTAAGAGAAAGAAGGAGAGTGAAGAGCAAAGAAAAAAAGGAACTGAGAGAGAAAAGAAATCATAGTGAAAAGTAAAAGAATAACAAAATAAAGGTAGGAAAAAAGGAAAAGTATTGATGAGAAGGAAAAGAATAAAATAAAAGTAAAAACTATAAACTATGTAAATTAAAAAAGTAAAGGGAAGGAAGAGAAAAGTAAGAGTAGAGAGAATAGAAAGAGGAATAATAAAAGAAGAAAATGAATGAGAAAGAAGGGGAGGAAAGAAAAGAATAATTATATGAAAATAAGAGAAAAAAAGGGAAATTATGAGATTAGAATTAAAAGCAAAAACAAAATGAGAAAGGAGAAAAATGAATGGTGTGGAAGGAGGAGGAAGAGGGTAGAGGGCAATGCAAGAAAGGAAAAATGGTCATGAATAGAAAGGAAGTCAAGAGAAATAAACAAAGTCTTAAAAAAATAGATAAAAACAACGTGCATGATAAAAGAAAAGAAAGACTGAGACAGAGAGTGGGAGAGAGAAATAAGGAGGAAAGGAAAAGATGAGAAATATAGCAAACAAAAAAGATAATCAAAATTTAAATGGAAAAAAAAAGGAAAAAAAACTGAGTATTCAAAAACGAGTATTGAAAATTTTTAAATAAAAAGAGATTTGTTTATTTCAGGTGAAAAAAAAATCTTTTCCATTTAAAAAAAATAAAAATGCCAAAAAGTTGAAAGAAACTCTTGATAGATAATTTTTGACCATAAAAGAATTAAAATATTGATGCTGGTGTGAAATTGTATTCTTTTACCGGAATTAAATAATAAATGCTTTTTAGTACAAAAATAAAAAGAAGGAAGATTAAAAAAGAAAGTTTGAACGCAAAGAAAAATCAAATTAAAAAACAGATAAAAGTTAGTGATATATTGTTAAAATAGATTGTAAAATCAAAGCAAATAGAGAGGGAAAAAATGAGAAGGGAAAAGAATGGAGATAAAATAGATAATGAAAGAAGAAGAAGAAGAAGAAGAAGAAGAAGAAGAAGAAGAAGAAATGAAGATAGAAAATAAAAAAATAAGAGGTTGTGAATGAAGAAGGAACTAAAAAAGAAAAAGGAATATTTAATAATAAAATAACAAACATTTTTTATTTTTAAAAGAATAGGGGGAAAAAGAAGAGGGAAAAAAGAAGAATTGAGGAGAAAGATAAAATATGAAGAAAGAAAATTGTAAAAAAAAACATGGGGAACCAAAAAAAAGTAAAACATATTTTGAAAAAAATATCAAGGGAAGAAGTAGAGGAAAAGTAAAGATTAAAGAATAATATGAGAAATGCTTGAAAGACAAAGAAAAGAAAATTGAATAAAAAAAAGACAAACTTCAAAGAACTTAAAAGAGAAAAATACTTTAAAAAATGATTAACATCAGAAATCAAAGCTATTCTGGCTAAATTTAATAAAAAAAAATTATTTCTGCTTTGATGAAATTTGATATTAACTTGATAAAATGTTGTTGGGTGCCTATAAGTGGCCTGTGGTTAATGACACAGGCAATTGGAGCCAACAATTCACTCACAAATCCAGCTTCAAGGTATAAAAGATTTTTTTTCTTCTTAATAAAAGGCATATACCTTATGATCTACAACTTATTTAAACATATCCACTTCCACATTAACAATTACAAATATCAAAGTTAAGATCAATAGGCAATAAAAAAAACTCCCCCAAAAATCAACAACCGGAATTACACAAAACAGTCTCATTTTCCTACAATGCTTTACTTGACATAAATGAAAAAAAAAACTTCATGACAGGAACTGATTATATATATATATATATATATATATATATATATATATATATATATATATATATATATATATATATATATATTTGGGAATTTTTAAAAATGAATTTATGAATAATTGAAAATGAATAAATTGATTACTTTATTTATTTACCCTTTCACCATCTTCTGTCCACTAAAAACAGCATGAAATTTCTATCAGGGATTGTTTGTAAATCTATCTAAAAAAATTAGTGCTTTTTCTAATATAGAAGCTCTGTATTTACATATCATGCCATTTTTGCATTTTCTACATGTAAACAATTTTTTGGGTTGATAAAACATGCACTTTCAAAACACACACACACACACGCACACACACACACACACACACACACACACACACACACACACACACACACACACACACACACACACACACACACACACGCATGCATATATATATATATATATATATATATATATATATATATATATATATATATATTATTAATGTATTTTAAGCTTAAAGTATCTACTGTGAGAGGGGTTGATATCTCAGGTAGAACATATGCACACATACACACACACACACATACACATATATATGCAATAATGGTTAACACAAAAATATCGACCAATATTTTTGTTGATCCTTCGGTAGTTAATATTCAACATGTCTCAGTTGAACTGTATTCAACATGCAGAATACTGGCTCACCTGTGGATCAGTTCAAAGTTCTTGTTCTGTTTTTATTACCATCTTATTTCATACTTGGAAAATAATATATATATATATATATATATATATATATATATATATATATATATATATATATATATATATATATATATATATATATATAAGTGTCATTTGATAAAAAAGAGGAAGTTTTTTAAAATCCTTGAACAGAGTTTTATAATCAGATTTTTGGTGGCTTAGAAGTGTAAACCATGCAAAATTTACAGAAGAATGAGTGGTTAGTTGTGTTTTACAGCATATCAACCCTTGTTGGTTATTTAAAGCCAAATCCTATTTATACATATATATTAAGTATAAATGATTTGTAAACAAATAGTTTATATGCAATAATTTTTAAATGAGCCAGAGCTCATTTGTTTGTACACAGTTAAATGGTATCAAATATTGCTATTTAACACTAGTAATTCTATTCAATATCATTTAGTCATTTGCTGACAGCTAATTGGTTCCAAGTATTGCGATGTAATGCTAATAATTTAATTTAACAGTCATTTGTTTGCACAAAGTTAAATGGCTTCAAGTATAGAAAATGATTAAATATTTCTATCTGACCCATGGATGGAACCCTAACAGGTACTACTACTCCTGGAGAAAGTAGACTTAGCAAATTCCCCAAAGCTCCTTACCATCAAATAGTTTAGTGTCACATGCAGGACAGTGGTTGGCGGTGGTGGTGTCTTACTCTTCTGCAGAGATGCAGTCAGTGTGTTCTTCAGCCCCAATTGACTAGGCTGGTGTCCTGTGTACATTGCCACTACAAGTTCATAGAGTGGAAATACTCTAACTCTCCAGTAAATTTCCAGGTGCAACAGTCAGTAAAGAGGGTTATGCTGAAAGGACCTATCATTATTGATTTCCTTGAAAAAGGTGCCATTATAAACAGAGCTTCTCATTGCAAACTACTTATACAATATTTACCTCATTGAATTACCCTCCAATATATGTATGCATGTGAAAAGCTGCTGAAAAGTTCTCAGATCAACCAAGAAAATGACCTAGTTTCTTAATTCTTATTGAATTTTTCTTGGTTGTGATAAGTTAAAGGGACAAGAAAAATAACCTGTCCAAGGAACAAAAAAAATAATCTGTCCATCAAAGTGAATATATGAAATATCATGTAGATTTCATACCTCTAGTACCATCCCTTGGTCAGACTTAAAAACCTTCAGAGCTCCTTGTACATATATATAATGGCTATAATGCATGTCTACTCAATGCAAGGGGAATCAAATAACCGCCTACTAAATTGAGCCAACACTCTTATTAATTCTATTGTGACTGGATGTTTGAAACAACCTAAAATATGGTGAAGTCAAATCTTATGCACCCAATCAGAAATGATACAATAATGCATTATAAACTCACATATATATTTCTTACAGTAAACAAGATTCACAATGAGGAAAGGTAGTTCATTGACTGGTTTTCAAATATTGCAATGTAGCTGCAAAAATGATATTCAAAGAAAAAGACTGTTTCTTGAAATTGTTTTGCTGGTGATATTTAATAAAACTTTTTTTGAGAAAGAGAGATGGGAATATATATATATATATATATATATATATATATATATATATATATATATAATTTTGAAAAATACCAATCAGCAAAAGGTATTAAAATAGTGTTCAATGCACTAAAGTCTAAAACCTAAAATAATCAAATCATGAACTCTTAAAAGGCTGTTATTTAAAGTATCATGTGGATCACACAACACTTATATATATATATAGATATAGATATATATATACATATATATATATATGACTGGCTCCTTGGTCAAATGGGTAGAGTGTTCTCCAGTGGTCTGGGTGACTGGGGTTTCATCCCAGGTCGCGTCATACCAAAGATTTTAAAAATGGTACTTGATACATTTTTGCTTAACACTCAGCAATATAAGGTACGTATCAAGGGTAAAGAGGAGCAATTCAGGGAAATGAGTAGTGCCTTCCCCTACACCTCAGTGTAGTACCTATTAAAAAGGGAGCCTTCTGGTCGCCCTCAACAATGGTCGCCAGCTTTATATATATATATATATATATATATATATATATATATATGACTGGCTCCTTGGCTAGTGGGTAGAGTGTTCTCCAGTGGTCTAAACTTTTTTTCGTATGGGCACTTTTATTGAGAGTACACACATGAAATTGTAGTCCCCTTCGAAGTAATATCCTCTGGCTGCAATGCACTTGTTGTACTGTTCCAACAACTTCTCGAAGGCCCCATGGAAGTCCTCTTGTGTGAGCATGTCAATGACCTTCGTCAGCCTCTTTCATCTTTTCAATTGTCTCATAACAACAGCCTCTCAGCTTAGGGAATAACCAAAAGTCACAGGGAGCAAGGCCTGGACTATAGGGAGGCTGAGGAACTGTCTCGATGCCCGTCTTGGTTAAATAGTCTGTGACAAGGATGGAGATGTGGACTGGTGCATTGTCTTGGTGGAAATGCCACTGACTCGATTTGAAGAGTGTTGGCCTCTTCCCTAGGAATCTCTTCCTGAACTCCCTTAAAACCTCAACATAGTAACCCTAACCCAAACCCTTTGGCCAATCAACTCTGGGGTATTGACTTCCTTACTCCTCCCACACCTCTCATTATCCCTCACAGACTCCCTGCCTCTCTTATGCCACTCAAAAACTGATGCTCGATTCATGCAAGATGCTCCAAAAGCAGTCTGAAGCATTCCATACGTTTCTGTGGCATTTTTTCCAAGTTTAAAACAGAATTTTATTGCATATCATTTTTCTTAAGTGTCCTCACGTCCAGATTGCATTTATGAAATTCACCAACTGTGACAATCAGGCTTTAGTAGGGTGTATTCCAATTGCTACTGTAGCTCTTCATTTGAACCTGAAATCATAAAAAGTGGTCAGTCATCTCATAAGATGTATAGCAATAACATAGTGAATTTTCAAGAGTCTACAACAATTTTAAATGCCCATATGAAAAAAGTCGGGAAACTTATCATATGCACCTCATATATATCCTCTTTATCACTTTATTGGCCAGCTTGTCAAACGTTTTTCACATCAGTGGCCACAATACACTTCCATTCCATTTTTGCCCTTCTCCATATTGTCCCAAGTCATTTTGATGATTTCATCTTATATTTCCAAGGAATTTTCTGAGTGTTTTTTTCTAGTATATATATATATGTGTGTGTGTGTGTGTGTGTGTGTGTGTGTGTGTATATACAAACAAGTAAAAAAAGTCCCCATGGACTCAAGTACTGGACCGCGAGATAATTTTATAAACTAGTAACTCGTAACTGATATATATTTGGATGTAAAGAATAATAGCTAGATAGATAGATTGATATGAATAGACACACATACACACACACACACACACACACACACACACACACACACATATATATATATATATAGAGAGAGAGAGAGAGAGATGAAGATAGATAGATAGATAGATAGATAGATGTCAATTATGGGGATACTTTTATGATGCACTGATTTTCATATATTGAGCAGAAAATTTTTTATCATATTTAGCAATCACTAACATAAGTCCATTTAAATTTTGAAATTATTCAAACTAATGGTAATATTAGAAAGAGACTGACATCTCCTAAATTCTACGCAAGGGTAAACTGACAAACATTCAAAGTCTGGGGTTATTAAATTAATGCACATTTTACAGAAATAGTAAATGTTTCACAACAATTTTCCTTGGGCACCAATGCCAAATATTCCTCTGAACTTTCAAAACTTAGAATAGATCAAATGTCAAATATTAACTGCCAGTTCCAGAGTCAAATTCAGGGAAGTGCACTTCCATGATTGATTGATTGATTGATTTCAATGGCATGTCAACACATCTGGGGTTATTTCATACCAAGCGATTAAGGAATCACATTCATTGTATGTTTATGTTTATATTTTTTGTGTAATTGTTTCTAAAGCATTTTTTGTACACAGTTTCATGGTGTAATTATTTCTATTTAATAATAATCATTTGTTTTTACATAGTTATATAGTTTTAAGTAACTAATGATAGTAATCCTTAGTAAACTATTTTAGATTCATTTTACTATTTACAATACAAATAATTTACAGTTACTGCATATACTCACATATAATGCAACTTTCTAAGGTCTAAATTTTAGCCAAGTATTATTTATATTTAGCCAAGTATATGAGGTACAAACTTTGGTGTGTTAAGAGTTGGCCAAGGATAGGCCTAGGCCAACTGGAAAGCCTTCATTTCCAGCCACAAAATGTCTCAATTTAGGTCTCATAAAGTTGCATGATATGTGCATATATACAATATATGTTTTCTATTGGAACCATAGATGAGACCCAAATTAAATCTACCCAACAAGGTCAGAGTGGAACTTGGATTCCATGCTTCTCAGAACTTCAGATTTGGAACCTCACCACCAAATATAGCTCTGTGTTATATCCAGGACACATACACTTTTAGAAAACAAGAATCAGCTGTTCAAGATAAGTAATAAACCTCGTTAACCAGACAATTTAAAAACACAATGAAGACAGCAAAGGTGTTTGTAGATTATCATTATCTAATTAACATAAAACTTGGCATTAACTTAGTAAATATTACAGTGTTTATTCATACAATTAACAGAATATTATGACTAGCAATTATTTTTAGATGCACACAAAATTAAAACCAAATAAAATGTAGAGAGAGAGAGAGAGAGAGAGAGAGAGAGATGGTGGATATGAAGAGGAAACAAAAGTCGTTTACTTCTATAAGGATCTGTGGATAAGGTACGAATAAAAACAAAAACATTGAAACATTTAGTCTTCTAAGATTAGTACTATCAGTGCAAAACTTGACTTCCAGAAGTACTTGTGGATTTGAACATTTGTACCTTAATGGTGGCCAGAGAAATCTTTGGATACAGAAGATCAAGTACATATAATATTTGCATAATACCTATCATAAATGACAGAATAAGTTATGCCTTGTTTGGTATTTCTGCTTGTCTGAAATGTACATTTTAAATGGTAAAAGAAAGAAAGAAAGAAAGAAAGAAAGAAAGAAAGAAAGCATAATAAGAAGAAAACAACAAATAAGTTCAAAAAAAGAAAAGACAAACTAATTCAGAAAAGGCAACAGCATATAAAAGATAGTGTAAGAAGAAAAATAAGAAAGTGTAAGAGCAAGAGAGAGATTAAGTAGTGTAGTCTATGTAATTATTACTTGTGAAAAGAACCATCAATAAATTTGAGTTTCTGTTATGAGTTGATTTTTTTCAAAAAGAAAAATGTATTTACATATATTTAGTAAAAGAGTTATGAAAACTCACAATGTACATTGGATACAAATAAATACAGTAAGTTTACAGAAAAAAACCAACAAAACTTAGTTTGTTTTCAATCAAACAGTAGAACTATACAATCAGAAAAATGATTGGAATGCATTTTTACTTGGAATAATGTATTAAAAAGAACAGGTAAGATGAGGATGTAAGTTCCCAAAGCTCCCTGAATCATTCATGACTGCTTTAATTTGGTGAATGTGGCAATGAAATTTTGATGAGGAATTTAACCAGGGTAAGGAGAAATAGAAAGAATATAATAGAAGGAACAAAAGTAAGAATTTGAAATAATAATGATTGATTATTGATGATAGAAAGGTAATTGTGATATGATAAGGATAGGTGAAGAAAGAGATAGAAATATTGAGCTATGAGAAGTGGGGAACAATAAATAGATGATCAGAAAAAAAAGAGAAAAACTTTCAGTCAAGAGAAGAAACTAAAAAAAGAAAAAACCTGATGAAGGAAAGGAAGAAGAAGAAAAGTTCATAATCCAATGTGAGAATTTTAAAATCATTGTGTACAGATGCAAGAAGAAGAAGAAGAAGAAGAAGAAGAAGAAGAAGAAGAAGAAGAAGAAGAAGAAGAAGAAGGAGGAGGAGGAGGAGGAGGAGGAGGAAAAAGAAGAAGACAAAATATGCTGATATTAACAAATAAAATTTCGGGAGATAAAAAAGAAAAAAACTTTTCTGAAGTAATAAAATAGGAGACTGCAAAATAACTAAACTTTATGAAAAAGAAAACATTAGAAGAAAGAAAAGTCTAAATTCCCTGAAGAAAAAATTTCTTAAGTGAAAAAAAAAATCTTGAAAGTAAAATGAAATAAAAGAAAGAGGAAGAAGAAAATTAAATGAAAAATGAAAAAGATAATAACAAAAACCAAAGATGTAAATTCTGAATATTTCTAAAGAAGGAGGTTAATATTTAATCTGATTATTTGTTTGGTAAGCAAACCAATTTAGTATTCCCCCAATTTCTATTCAATGCTGGATCAGCAAAATAGAAAAATTAAATTAAAATTCTAAAAAGAGAAAGTAAAGAGGAGGAAGAGGAGGTGTGGATAGAAGTAACCTTCAAATACTAGCAAATGATTCTTTTTGATCTTTTAACACCTTTCTGAGATAACACCAAAAAGGTGAAGAGAGGTATTCTATGAATGGAAAGACAAGTAAAATCAAACAAAAAGAAAAGATTATTTAAAATAGAGAATCTGTTGAAATAAATGACTTTAATGACTTAGAATTAAGGTGGGTCACAGTGTCTCTTTTTGATGGTTTATATATAAGGGAATATCAACTTTATTCTTAGAAAATGAGAGAAAATTAAAAACAGAAATTATTTGAATAGCAGTATGAAAGATTTTATTGGGAAAAAAAGATAAAAGAGAGAAGGAAGTAAACAAAAGTGAAAAAGAAAAAGAAAGACTGATGAAAGAGAATAACAATATGTAATCAGTGAAAGAGAGAAAGTGTAAAGAGAGAAATGAACATATGATGAAATAGAAGAAAATAAGAAAGACAAATATTAAACAAATGGCAAGACATTAGAGGTGAAAGGAATTATAGGAAGAGCAAAAAAGGTTTCAAAAAAAGTTATGAAAGGTAATAAAACTGGGAAAAAAGAGTAAAAGTTTGAGGTGAAAAAATTGAAGTTCAAATTAAAAATGTACATGAAGAAAATAAATAAAAATAAAAAAGGGCTGTTTATAGAGTGGGAAAATATCCTGCAATTATAAATTGAGCCTTGATAGAAAACATATGCTTTTTATTTTGTTACTCTTGGCTTGAGACATAAACCAACAGGATTTTTCTTGTTTTTATTCTTCCTCTCACTCTCTCTCTCTCCCCTTTTGTAAAAATTGTTCATCTTGTTCTCTCTCTCTCTCTCTCTCTCTCTCTCTCTCTCTCTCTCTCTCTCTCTCTCTCTCTCTCTCTGAAAAATGTTCATCTTGCTAATTAATTGTACTGGAATAAATTGATAAGAATTGATTTGATCCTACCCCAAGATTTAACCTCACCAATAGAATGGAATCACTGATTGAGTAACTAACTTTCATATTAATAAACTAGTAAAATTCTCATTATGTAAGATAGGATTATGCAGAGACATTTCTGCCTGTCTTGGGTTCAAGATGATGGCATTAGAATACAGGAGTACTAGTCAGCTGAAATATTTTCAAATCACTCGAGAAGAAAGAAAGAAAAAAGATAGTAAAAAGGAAATAAAAAGAGAAAAAGAACATAAAAGAAGAGAGAAGAAAAAGAAAAGAGCAAAAGAAAGATTAAATAGTGTAGTCTACTTTGTGATTCTTTCTATTTCTTTTTGCTTTGAGCGATGTTGAGTAATTTAATTGTGGTACTGTAATAGAATAGCAACAGAATTTCTTATTACTCTATTCTGAGTATACACAAACATGCATGTACATACAGTATTGCTCATAAGTATTTGAACAAGCAGGCAATCTGTTTTTAATCACTTGGTCTTGAGATTCAAAAATGGGAACATTATACAAGAAGAAACAAATTTTTTAGAATTAATATTGTAATACATTTAGTTATGTTTTATGGTTCTGAATGTTAAATTTCTGGAAAGTATTTTTAATTGAATGAAATTGTTAAATAAAAAAAAAAGAGTTGTTTTTTTCTATGCTTCTAAAATCATGTTAAGAATTTAATGACAATGACTTTCTATATTTTAATGGAAGAGAAATAAGACATGAAAACCAATTTTGTACAATGTTTATACATATTTAGTTTGATGTTTTGCTTTTCATAAGCTTCATAAGATAATAATTTTGAAAAAGAACTTAATTTTAGGAAAAATATAAGGGAATGTTACAACTACCTATAAGGTTGTCATGGCAAAGTAATTAGGAATGACAATCATTATTCAGACTTACATTGCCAAGACAATTGCATAGACAATTGTAATGTTCCCATATATTTGTTCTTAAATAAAAAAATCTTTCAAAATTATTATTTGATGAAGCTTATATAGAGCAAAACATCATAAAAATATGTAGATACTTTGTCAAATTGTTTTTCAGCCCGTATTTCTCTCCAATTCTCTCTGATATCTTATTCATATATTCATTCATAGTCTTTATGAGAATAATTTTATAGAAAGTACTAATCATGAATATTTGAATTAGCAGAAAATCTGTTTCTATTAGGTAAGATTGCAGAGGCTATTAAGGATATTCAGAAGGGCAGATTCCAAATCAACTTAATAGTTTGGCAACTCTTCCAAATTTGTCTTTTTAGTCTGCTTCAATTCCAAACAAGATTTTTCAAAGATAAAAAATTGCCTTTTCTCATTTGATGATTTGATTCTGTTTAAAAGAAAATTTTTTGAAAATTAATATTTACAACCACAAAACATGACTAAATGCATGTTTTGTTACATTGATAAAAATAATTTTTTTCTTTTCATATAATATCACTTTTTTACTCTTAAAACCAATAACTTAGAAAAAATTGTCTCATGGTTCAAATACTTATGAGCAGTACTATATATATATATCAATCTTTATATCTAATCAATAATTCACTTTACAATTTGCTAATCCAATAAACTGATATTAGTTGTCTAAATTTCTGAGACGAAGCTTGTTGATTTTTATCATTTAGGTTTTTCGGACTATTGACTTCATCTTTATTTCCACAACATTTCAGCTGATATGTCCTCCAGCCTTCTTCAGGTGTTTGTCGAACTCGGGAACCTTCACAGAGATTTGAACTACGTCCTTCATTGAAACCTGTTCTGATTCCGTTTGACATAACCAGGTACAAGTGTTAAGTATATATATTACTCACCTGTAGTGAGGATTGAACCTGCAACCTTCAGATGATTATCTTCTTAGAAGCTCAGGGAACCAACACCTATAACCGTTACACCATGTGTCCTGGACAATTCAGAGTGAATTTTTGGGTATTATAAACTTAATGTTCTTACTTTAGATAGAATTACTACAATTATGTATGATTTTTTTACCTGTGCTCATATTCAGATTTCAGTTTTATTTTATTTATTTATCTATTTATTTATTTATTTTTTTTTTTTTTATCTAGCCTTCTTGATTATCGGTTCCCATATTGTATTCAACTCTATACTTGGTCTACTCAGCAGGTCATGGTAGCCAAACATATGTGCTGATTCCTTAAGGCGTCTAATCCTCCAATGTTAAGCCCTATCAATGATTCCAACTTTGTCCCATAAAGGGAGATGATTTCCATTTTCCTTCCATATATAGTCCGCCATACCCAACTTTTCAATCTCCCCTCGTACTATTGCTTTCCGATGTTCTTCTAGCCTTACTTTTAGTGGCCGACCTGTCTCACCTTTGTATACTTTACCACAACTGCAAGGGATGGAGTAAACACAGTTCTTGGTTATGTTGAATTCTGTTGGTGGTTTGACCCGGAAGAGATACCTCCGGAGAGTTGAACCACTTGTGAATACTGTCCTAATGTCATATGGACTACATATCTTTTTGATCCTTTCAGCTAATCCTTTGACATAGGGCAGACATATCGTGGTGTGTTTTCGGGTATTATCCCCCACCCTCCTATCTAGGTTTCTTAGAGCCGATGTTATGCTCTCTGGGTAGTTGTTACAATAGAGGTTGTGTCTCAGACTAATCATTTCTTCTTGATATGCATCAGTATCGCTACTAATGGTTTTTGCTCGGTGCTGTAAGCAACGGACTATTCCTTTCTTTACCGTATATGGATGATGAGAGTTGAAATTGAGGTACTGTCCGGTGAAGGTGGGCTTACGGTACACAGATGACCTGAATCCTTGCTCTGTGTGTTACTAATACATCGAGGAAGGGCAATTTGTTGTCTTGCTCTTTCTCTATGGTGAACTGTATAGATGGTTGGATTGAGTTCACGTGATCAAGTAATATCTGAACATCTTCCTGATGAGGCCAGAGAATGAATGTGTCATCTACGTATCTAAGCCACATAGATGGCTTTAGTGATGTAGATCCTAATGCCATTTCTTCAAAGTATTCCATGTATAAGTTTGCCAACACTGGTGACAATGGCGAACCCATAGCCAATCCTTCTTCCTGTCGGTATATATCAGATCCCATCTCGAAGTAGGTTGTCTCCACACTGAAGGTCTACATTTCCATCCTCACAACAGGTGAGTAATATATTGGAATACTTAACACTTGTACCCGGTTATGGCAAATGGAATCAGAACAGGTGACCCCCGTGGTTTCAATAAAGGACGTAGTTCGAAGTTCCGTGAAGGTTCCCAAGTTCGACAAACACCTGAAGAAGGCCAGTGGATATATCGGCCAAAATTTTGAGGAAATAACAATAAAGATGAAGACAATAGTCTGAAAAACCTTAATGATAAAAATCTATAAACTGATATCTGGGAAAAAAAATTTCATAAAAAAAAAAAAACACACGTGCAAATTGAAAATAATCAAGTAGTGTTATATTCTCATTTGCCGTATCATAATGACTCAATAATAATAAAGACAGACGCACGCAGAAAGATATTCACCTCTCACTTTATTGCAAGGGTTCGAAAGGGTTGTTCAAGGTTTGCATGTGAGAGGGTGCTGGAGACCGAACATAAACTTCATATTTTGACCCCACTGTTATGAACGTCATGTTGTGTCTTTCTTGTTCTCTTAGATGCTCAACCAGAGGTCTTGGGGTCCACTCCATCGGGGCTTTTCCGAGGGCCCCCTCGGTCGGGTGTGGCCTTCCCTACCACATCTGGTCTCTACTGTCTGGAAGTCTGCTGGCAACTGCTCTGGGACCCAAACTCAACTGAGTTAAATAATAACTCAACGCCCACACGATCGCCTACTGGATCTTTGAAATCGAATGTTTAATCGTCATCAAGTGGAAATAACTGTCATGCAGTTCAGAGGTTACTCTCTTCCGGTGCATGACTGTAATGGCACAATGGAACCTTCACCTTGTCCCATATCATAAGCCTTAATCCGCCCACGTGATCTGTTTCGATTACTGGCCGTTGGAATGTGTCACTTCCTTCTGGTGTATCACCTTGGAATAGTATTTTTGGGCCGGGTCGAAGGTCAAAATATAACAGTAGCATGTATGTCTAGTCAAAAGAAAAAACACTGACAGAATTACCTAAGCTAAAACGTAATAAAATGCTCAATTCATGAGATAGAGCTAATATTATGAAAATAATTCCTACATGGCCAAGAGTGAATCTACCTAGGTTTCACCAAACAACTCTTCAGGATTGCTCTGTCCAGGGCAATCCTGAAGATCAAGCAGATGAAACTCAGAGCCATGAGTTTTACCCTGTTTTATTTAATTTTATAGTTGAGATATTGTGTTTGAATATATATATATATATATTAGAATCAGCAAGCTGACTTCAGTTTTCATTTAAGTCTGTTTTCATTTATTTCATCTTGATAAAGACATAAATTCATTTACTTCTCCCTTAGCTAATAGAGAAATAGTAAGGCAGACTGAGCTCTCTAGCTTTGATAGGGTAACCAGTCTTGTTGAAGGGGTACTCAAAATTCAAATTCCCGGCTAACATGTGATTGGCCAGTATGGCAAAGTAAAATTCTTTATTCTCCATTTTTATAGGTCTTGAGGAAGACCTGAGTCCTGCACTGGGCTGAGAAAAATATGATGGGATCAGATAAAGGATATACGTGGTGCAATCAATAAGTTTCCAGACATTTTTGTACAGGCATTTAAAATTGTTGTAGACTCTTGAAAATTCACTATGTTATTGCTATACATCTTATGAGATGACTGACCAATTTTTATGATTACAGGTTCAAATGAACAGCTACAGCAGCAATTGGAATACACCCTGCTAAAGCCTGATTGTCACAGTTGGTGAATTTCAAAAATGCAATCTGGACGTGAGGACACTTTAGAAGAATGATATGCAATAAAATTCTGTTTTAAACTTGGAAAAAATGCCACAGAAACATAGGGAATGCTTCAGACTACTTTTGGAGCATCTTGCATGAATCGAGCATCAGTTTTTGAGTGGCATAAGAGATTCAAAGAAGGCAGGGAGTCTATGAGGGATGATGAGAGGTATTGGAGGAGTAATGAAGTCAATACACCAGAGTTGATTGGCCAAAGGGTTAGGGCTAGGGTTAGGGTTACTATGTTGAGGTTTTAAGGGAATTTAGGAAGAGATTTCGTCGGAACAGACCAGCACTCTTCAAATCGGCTCAATGGCATTTCCAGCAGGATAATGCACTAGTCCACAACTCCCTCCTTGTCACAGACTATTTGACCAAGATGGGCATCAAGACAGTTCCTCAGTATTCCTATAGTCCAGGCCTTGCTCCCTGTGACTTTTGCTTATTCCCTAAGCTGAGAGGCTGTTGTTATGAGACAATTGAGGAGATGAAAGAGGCTATGACAAAGGTCATTGACATGCTCACACAAGAGGAGTTCCATGGGGCATTCCAGAAGTTGTTGGAACGGTACAAGTGCATTGCAGCCAGAGGAGATTACTTTAAAGGGGACTAGAGTTTCATGTGTGTACGATCAATAAAAGTGCCCATACAAAAAAGTCTGGAAACTTATTTAATGATCCTCACGTATATATATATATGTATATATATCCTTTATCTGATCCCATCATATTTTTCTCTCTATATATAGAGAGAAAGAGAGAGAAAGAGAGAGATGATCCTTGCTCCATCTTTGCAGATGATGGCTATCTCTTAATTTTCATAAAGGAAAAATAAAGAAACAACTATAAATAAGAGGATTAAAGTGGCAAACACCTGTACAACATGAATACCCCTTTCTGGGTGATAATGACAATAATCCATTACCAAACCAAGGTAAGATAAGCAGTTATTACAAACACTGCAGGATATAATGAGTTTTTCTTCTCACTATGGTACTCTACTAATTTGAGCAGCTCAGGTCTCCTGTAGACATTGCCATGTTCCTCTGCAAGACCACAATGTGGTTTTGCCGAGGAAGATGGCAATGTCATTCTGTAGACATATCCCTTCAGAGTTACTGCAACTCATAGAATAACAAGGTTTGTTTTCAGGGTTCACTCCCCGAGATCCGTTGTGTTTTGAATTCCTAGACTAGTCACCCTTCCAAGCTTAGAGAGTCCAGTCTCACCTGCTATTTAACCCACAAGTAGGAAATAAATATATATCAAAGGATGCTGAAAAGTTTTTCAAACATTAAACAGAGCCCTACAGATTAAGCCATTTACATATGACATCATTAGCACCTGCTAAATAGAGTCATTTAAAAATTTACAATATTCCTTGATTTCTTATATTTCTGGATTTCTATCAAAACACAGTGACAACTTAAATTCTAAATAATGCCAAACAATGGTCATAAGTATAGAAACACTAATCCACATCAGTAGCATTTTAATCATCACAGGAAAAACTTAATTAGAAAAGGTATTAACCAATCTTCATGTGTGTGTCTGTATGTGAATAAGATAGATAGATAGATAGATAGAAAATAATTAGTAAATTAATTCATCATGAAGTAAATTGATTTTATGTTTAGTCTCCAAAATTCACTAATCTTGTAGAAAACAATTTACATGGTCTTATATTTCAGTAGGTAACATTTTAACCTCTTAAACTGTTAATATCTTTTTAATATGGTAAAATATTACTTCTAAAATGGTATAAAGGATTCCCAAGAATGAAATGAAATTTGTCCCTTTGACTTCTAATCTTTTCAATGGACAGAATGACCACCAGACTCACCCATGAGAACATAAGATAGTTACATGACTAAACACACCATTTTTCCTCTAAAATCAAAATCTCATTAAAAGAATTTTCTTTATTTTAAACTCTCATCATAAAAAATGATCACAGTGGTTGTCTTATATATGCTTTTGTTTCATTATGTAACTCATTATAAATCATTGAAAATTCTTAATTGATTATCTATGCTCCAAAGCAATGAAATAAAGATAATTATGCAATACTGGGGTGTTTACTTGTATTTCTCTGCATATATGATAGAATACGTCATGGAAATAACCAAGTGAGGTGAAATAATATCTTGGAAAAAAGAGTTAATATTTTCAAAAATCTTTAAAATAAACATTTGTTCTTTTGATTAGTTTGGCTTGTCATGAACATTTTTCTTCTATAAAAAAAGTACTCTACAAGACAAAAATAAATACTTTCTGCAATAGGGTCTAAATATAGTCTTTGAAAAATTTCTATTTTTGTGAGACATTTTCATGTGATTTCTATTCTGTTTGTCCTATTTTTAGAAAATCACAACCATTCTAGAAAGTTGATTCTAAAAATAGAAACAATTTCTTCCCTTGAGTGTTAAAAATGGAAGAATAATATGTCAAAGAAAAAAATTATAGATAAAAAGAACTGAAGGAAAACAGAAAAAGAAAGTTTAAGGAACAAAATCAAATGAATAGATTCCATTATTTAATCCAAGTAAAGAAATATTCAATCTCTAAAATAAAATATTGATGTAAAGAAAGAGAACCAGAAAAGACAGATGAGATTATGTGAAAAAAGAAATAAAGAAAATATAGATAGCACTGAAAGCAAGAAAGAGAATGAAAGTGTAGTAAGATAAGAGGAGAAAGCAAGAAAAGAAAGTAGTGTAAATAAGAAAAAGTAAAGAATGGAAAGGACTGTAAGAAGAAAGACTGGGAAGGGAATAGAAAATACTGAGAAAAAGAAAGAGAAGATGAGAAGATACCATAAGAAGTAAGGAGTAGAAAAGAAAAGAAAGTACAGTAAGAAGGAAGGAAGAGGAGAGAAGAGAAAGTACTGTCAAAAAAGAAGGAAAAGAGAAAATGTTTTAAAAAGGAAAAAAGAAAAAGTGCTCTCAAAAAGAAGAAAGAGAAAACAGAAAGCACTGGAAAAATGAAAGAGGAGACAAGATGGAAATGAGAAAAAAGGAAGAAAGGGAAAAACAAAATAGGTACAATAAATATGGTGTAAGCTAAGAAGAGAAGAGGAGAGAAGAAGAAGCAATGGAAATAAAGAGAAGAATGTAAAAAAAGTGAGATAAATAAGAAGTTAAAATTTTTTTTCTAATTTGGAAAAAGAGAAATGAGTATAAAATTTTTTTTTAATTGATTAAGAAAGATTATAATTAAAAATAATGAAGAACAATAAAAAAAATGATAATAGAAAGAAATGAAAAAAAAAGGAAAACCAAGTAAAAAAAAGAATGATAAAGCCAAATAAAAGAGAAATATTAACGGAAAGGAAAAATTAAATTATTTATAATGAATAAAGCAGAGAAAGATAAAATGCACACGCAAAAATAAAGATCAAATAAACAACAGTACAGAACAAAAAAAGTAAAAAGAAAATAATGGTTTAAAAGAAAAAAATAAAGCAACAAAAAATAAATCAAAAGATATGAATTTTGCAAGTGTAAAACCAATTACATGAATGTGATGTACAAAAACCCCTTTACCTAGAAAAACCTCTTTACTTTTGCCTTGAACCTGACTTATTTAAAAAGAAACCATTTGATCACATGACCAATGACTCCAGGGTTTATTAAAACGTTCTATAATATCAAAAGTGTTTCAGATCAACTGCTAAAAAAAACAAGGTTTCATGTCAATATTTTTTCTTTTCATGTGTGAGTTAATGCATTTAATCTAGCAGCCAATGTTAGTGAACATAATACCTTTTACTTCCTTTCCAATGCAGAAACTATAAGTATATTACTAAGAACTTGTTGATATTCTTCTTTCTTCAGAATTACATGTATAATAAAAGCTTTCTTTCTCCCTCATAATTTATCAGATTTTTCTTTAGGTGATTTAATGTTATTTCAGGAGAAGATGGACACCACCAAGTAACTTCAACTGCCCTGAGAAATGGCATGAAAACAAATACTTGGCATGGCAACCTGATGATTTAACAGTTTATGAAAAATGTCTGTCTATTCAAGTTGATAGTTAAGGAAGTTCATTTGCCAAATTTTGAAGATTTTTCTTCTCCGTTCAATTGTTTTAACTGAACAAATAGTACTGCTAGAATTTTTATTCTACATAAATACTTCAGATTTTACAAATACACTTACTTTTACAAAATTTGACTTTTTCATATTGATGCTCTTTCCAAAATAAATCTATATTTTTCTAGGAATCATTCAAGATACAATGAAATAAAATAAGAGGAAAGAGTGTTTGTCCAGAATAGCATAAAAAAGAAAAATTCTGTTCTTTCTGTGGTAATGTACAAAAAAAATTAGATAGAAATATAATACTTATATTCATCAACTAGATAAGAATAAGTTTCTGTCATTTCATCCATTTTTTTCCCTTTAAGTCCCAAAAATCACATCAAAGGTAATCAACCTTTATTTACAGTTGGTGGAAGGAAAGATTAAAGAAATGTGAACATGTAACAATTTGAGGATTTAATTTTTAGATGTAACTGTTCAGTAAAAAAAATGAAAAAATGACTTCAACTTATTTTTATCTGGATGGTGAATGTATTACATTTCTATGTAATTTTTTTTTTACTGAACACATTTCTTCAGTGAACTGTTCTCGACGAGCACCAAGAAAAGATTTGCGTATCAGTCCTTAACCCCTAAAATTTCAATACATCTTTATTTCATTATTTGGCAGCACCAAATTAATTGGAAACAACAAAATTTTCTTAACACCTTAAAGTAAGGATAGGTAAAGACAAAAAACTCCATTTGTTTTTACTATAGTGATAGTATGTTTTAGAAAAGAAATGTCCAGATTCTTTGTAAGAATATTCAAAAAATTTGGATATGAATAGCTGGGTGAGTTGACAAGAAAAGACAGAGTGAACAATGTTGAAATGTCAGGAAAAATCAAAAATGACTTGTGCTGCCATATTTTATTACAGGTTATATTTTATTACAAGAGCAGCATATTCTCAAGTTGACTAAACAATCATTAGAGATGAGACTGAGTGGTTACTGAAAAGTGTTTATGGTACTTTCAGGTTTAAAAGACTATTTTATAAAGATAATGAAATATTTTCACAAACATTTTTTGTTGTGGCAGGATATCATGAAACCAAGGTTATAAATGTATTATGAAAGTTAAAGTCAGAAGAATGAAAACAAGTTTTAATCCTTTTATCCTAGTTTGTAAATAATAAACAGTGGAAATTGATAATTCGACTAATTTCATTTAAAAATTTACATCACCCTTTTTTTCAAAGAAGATTATTGTTGAATGAGTTTCCCACTATGGATCTGAGATCTTCTGTGAATGTTTTATAAATGGACACCTTGAGCCACACCAAGCTGGGTCTTTTATAGTTTTCTAACACTGGATCAAAAAGAAGCTCCGATTTCCTTGCTCTAAATTTATATAAAAAGTTGTATAAGTTCTTGGTCAACCATTTATCTGGTTTACACAGAGAAAACTAGCAAAGTTTTTGTTTTCTTTTTTCTCTCTGAGTATGTGCATTATCAGGATAAAGAAATGTGCCAAGTGCTCATGTCTCTAAGTATTCACAGTGCAGATATCTTGCTTGCCAGCATCACAAGTATGTTATTGCAACTCATTACAAAACATTTTGTAACCGTTTTTAAAAGAACTCAATTGTGTACACAAAGGAAATCCTTATTTTAAAACTGGATAGGATACAAACCTTTTTTCTTTCATACATTTATATTCACAAAACCAGCTTTCCAACTATATAAACAACTAGTTACATGATAATAAATTGACTTTCATTCCTATTTTAAATATATGATTATATTTTTATATAAACAACTAGTTACATGATAATAAATTGACTTTCATTCCTATTTTTCCCAGTAATCTGCCACTGAATATAATCCTTATCACTAAAAAAGATTGGAGATCAGGTTTATTAAGTAATTAAAAAGAAACATTTAATTCACTCACTATCAATTAGTAATTGAATTACATTGAAGATTAACATTTTTGCAACATATAAATAATATTAATATGTATCAGTTGTTTGGTTGAGTTTTATAGCATATCAACCATTGTAGGTAAATAACCTAATGCCAAATCCTCTTTATACATGTATAATAAATATATTTGATTTGTAAACACACTTTGTTGATAACATTTTTATACTAGCCAGAGCTAATTTTTTTACACACAGTTAAATGGTTTCAAGCAAGCATTACTCATCATCATCATCATCATCGCGCTAGTAGCACGGATATCCCTGACCCTCAAGCATTACTATTTAACACTAATTATTCCATTCAACACTATTCATTCCTTTGCACACCATTAAATGGTTACAAGTATTGCTATATATCAGTAATAATTCAATTAGACATCAGTCATTTATTTACACACAGTTAAATGGTGAAAGAGTTCTATTTCTAACAATTTAATTTAACATAAGTCATTTATTTGCACACAGTTTAACTGTCAAACAGTTCTATTGGACCCATAGATAAGGCACTATCAGGTGCTACCACTCCAGATCAGAGTGGACCCTGGGAGCAATGGCAATGAAGTGGTACTCCACATCCCCCAAAGCTCCAGAACTGGAGACTCATCATCAGATTGTTTAGTATCATATCATTGGGGGATTCTTACCGCTCTGCATAGATGCAGTCAGTATATTCTATAGCCCTATTTATAAATGTAAGTTTATCTCTGTATGGTAAACTGTCCTTAAAGTTTACTCATGTAGTAATCAAAAGTAAATTAAACATCATGGTATTTTTTAACAATAGAGTTCTACATTTGTGGAATACTCAATCAGATTATGCAGTTCTCTCACTTATTATGGAAACTTTTAAAATTATGATAGAGCAACACCACATTTATATACATACATAAGTTAAGATAGTGTAGACCCAGAATTAAACAGAGCTTGGTGACAGTCAGTTTCTCATGTCAGTGATCACCAGACCAAGTGGTTTCCATGTAGTGGGTATCCCGTTATATAAAATATATATGTATATAACATTTGTGTATTAAAGGATACCCATCCGTGGGGAACCACTTGGTCTGCTGATCACATAAATGAGAAACTGACAGTTACCAAATCCTGAACTCTGGGTCTATGCTATTTAAACTTAGATCTACTTATGTTCTATCACCAATATTGAGTACTCTTTCATTATAAATATGCAAAAAATATCATTAATATTAAGATAGATAGATAGATCTAATCTGGGATAGCATAGACACAGAGTTAATGACACTTGGTGACAATTAGTTTTTTATCCATGTAATCATTAAGCCAAGAATGTACATATACTCTGTCATCAATATCAAGCACTCTTTATTTATAGATATAGCAAACTGCATTATATATATATATATATATATATATATATATATATATATATATATATATATATGCACACTACCAACTAAAAGTTTGGATACTCATTGATTTTTTTCTCTAAACTTAAGAAATGGAAAAAGTTTGACATCTTTAAAGAAATAAAATTTTTTTTTCAATGTTTGCAGGCAATAATCCAATGATTTAAAGCAAAATGAAGTATTATTTTATTCAAAGCAAATTTATATTTTCTTTTCATCAAGGAATCAACCATGAGTATTTATAACTGCAAAACAAAATCTTAGCCTCTTTTCTCGTAACTTATAAAAGTACATTGGTGGAAGTGATTCCCGTGCTGTATGTAAATGTGTAAATAACTCTTGAATATTCTTAGACAGTTCCCTTAGAATTTTACGATTAACTGCAAAATTAGCCTTTATTATGAATTTAAAGAAACAATTCATGGTGGTCCCAAACTTTTGGTGGATGTATATATATATGTATATATCTATACACATCTTAATTGCAAGTGTCAATTTCACATTTTCACAATCAAGCAATAATGATAGTCTTCCAATTTAATACTCATTTTGCATTTTAATATTTGATGTAAAAATAACTTTGTTTTTAATATTGAGCATTGTTATGGAAAAGAATGCCAAACAACAAAAGTTTTTTTTTAAATATATATTTATGTATTATTTATTTTATAAATGTATGAATATAAAAATTTTCTCAGTACCTCATGGCAGTGTCATGACAAAGTTTCATGTAATTGTAAAGAAAATACAATCTTCAGTTGAAACATGAAAAAGTTGCCTGTTTCATTTAAAGATTATTTTACAAATACATGAAACTTAGTCATAAAAATGACTTGAAAAGGTGAGAAAACTTGTATTTATTTTAGGTTGTATCCTGTTCTACAAGCCAGTATTTGAATACTTTTCTGATTTAAGAGAAAAATGCTTTGTTATAATGATCTGTTAATTTCACAATATATATTTATATAAACTCTTTGTTTCAATCCCAGCTTGAAGCGTTCTGCATGTCTAGCCACACTGATGAGTTGTGATACAACAAAACAGTCAGTCTGTGGACAACAATATATATATATATATATATATATATATATATATATATATATATATATGTGTGTGTGTGTGTGTGTGTGTGTGTGTATTACATTATATTTGTAGCACTATATTATGTATTTTTTTTACCTGAAATGAAAAGGAAAGAAAAGAAGGAGAACTGATTTGGAAAAGAAAAGAAATCAGAAGAGGAAAGAAGTAGAAAGAGAAAGAAAAATGATAGATAGATAGATATTAATAGAATGCTAAGATTAAGAAGAGAGAAATATAAGATGAAGTCAAAAAGATAATTTGACAAGATTCAACCATAACAAGGAAAAAATGTTTTTAATTAAATTTTTCCTTTAATTCATTTCTCATTCTTTTCCTTTTATTTGACTGAATTTTATCTTTAATTTTCCATTCAATTTGATTTAATTATTTTCAACATAAATATCCACTTCCTCCTTTTTATTCAGCATCCTTGCTAGATATTTCCCCATAGTAAAAAAAGAAAACATTTATTTTATGTTTGCTATTTCTTTATTATTTGGCATGACAATAACAAATGACATTCTGCCGTACTGTAGAAATATAAACAGAGATATTTTTCATTTGTGTGCATTGGTTAGCAGGAGATTTTTTAAATGCCATTTAGAGGAATTTGTGGTATGAGTTATTGTTTTTGAAAAATATAAAAATTTGATTTTAAAGAGGAGAGATGTAGAAGAAAAGAAATTAAGAAAGGGAAGGAAAAAGGGAAGATGACAGAAGAAAGAAGAAAAATAGATGAAAGACCACATTAAAAAAGGAAAAGTAAAGAAGTGTTGATAGAGAAAGAGAGGTAAATATAAAACAAAGAAGAAACCAGGAAAGAGGGTGAATGAAAATAAAAAAGGAAAGAAAAACAAAACAAAACTGTTTAGTGAAAGGATAAATGCAAAAGAAGTTAGGATGAAGGAAAGTAACAGAAGAAAAAAAGATGTATTAGAAAAAAAAGAAAAATTAAAAGTTAAGACTATGTAGAAAGTATGAAAATAAAGAAGTGTACTGAATTGGTAAAAGGAACTAACTGATAAGCGATAATAAAAGAAAATTTTTTGCAATTACAAAATGCCCAAATTCTGACACTCTGCCTGATCTAATCAATGGGCAGTCTGAAGCAGTAGCTGCCTAACTAACTGATTGACTGACTGTTCATCCACTGGTTCCTGTATCGGTCGACTAGCAGGGTTGAAGTTGCCAACTGAGAGAGCAAAATGACCTACAGTAGGTGTATCCCTCACTCATACTGGTCTGCCTGTCCCTGTTTAGCTTTCATTATGGCAGTGACTGCTTTGACTCTTGGTGCCAAGACAACGAATGACAAACAAGGCTCAGCATGATGTGGTATGCCTGGTGCAACTTAATGGGAGGTAAAAGTTAAGGGTGATGAGGGGAAGAAGATCAGTTGCTAAAGAGATGTTGACAGTCATTGCTGATGAGAGCAGAAGAAGATAAAAGGACGATGGTGTGTGTGTGTTGGGGGTTGTTTAGTTATCTTATTTTATTTTTTTCATCTTTGTGCATCTTAGTGAGTATACAAAGGCAAAATGGAATGGCATAATGCCGGACATTAAGAAGAAAAGAAGATAAAACAGAAAGGAAATGAGTCGAAAATATAGAGACGAGCCTAAAAGAAAGTATGAGACATCAAGAAGAAATGAAGAAAATAAGAAGAGCAGTGAGAATAAATAAGGCCAGATAAAGAAAATAGAGATGGAAAGAGAAAATGGTTATGAAGGAAGTTTTTTTTTTTAAAGTTACAAAGAACTGGTAAGTACCGAAATAAGTTAAAGAATATAGAAGTGAATGAAGAGAAATAGATATGTAGAGTAGAATATTGGGAAAAAATGCAAAGAATAGAAAGAATAACAGCAATACTGAATATGAATAAAGGAGCAGAAAAGGACCAAAAATAATCATTGGTGAAAAGAAGAAATGAATGAAAAAAAAATGAAAAGCAAAAATAATTGGGCATGGAAAGAGCTATAGAGTAGAAAAGTAAAAAGAAATGAAGAAAATAAAGAGGGGAAAAGAAAAAGAGAGAATAGACTTATGGAAAGAAAAGGAAGAAATGATGAAATGAAAAAAAGAAGAGAGAAAAGTTGTGGGAAAGTAGAAAGCAAGCTAACTTTGTTTAGAATGACATATTAGAGATGTATAATAAAATTGGAGAAGAAAGGGAAAATGCAGAATAAGTACAGAAGATAAGAAAAAGTTTATGAAATTGGGGAGAGAATACAAGGAATAAATAAAAATATATAAAAGGTAAGTGTTATTTATAAGTTGAAAAACAAAATAGGAAAAAAAAGAAAGTGAGGGAGAAGAGAAGAGGAGACCCAAGAAAAAAGTGAGGGAGAGTAAGTGACAGAGAATGGGAGGGGTAGAATGGTATACGCAATGGAAATAATAACCTTTTATATATATATATATATATATATATATATATATATCAGATTTATATTTACATTGATACCACTCTCTCACCCCCTCCCTCTTTCTCTCTCTCTCCCTCTTCTTTAAATTTGTTTGTGTGTGCATGTATATATATATATATATATATACACACTTTATTTATCTTCCAACAATTATCCTTTTTATTATCAATTCAACCCTGATGCCGTCACTTTTTTCAGACTCTGTCTGCATAGATCTTTTTGTCTTTTTTAATGTTTATGTCTCTTTGACTATCACTTTCACTTTCACTTTCGCTCGGTTATTTTTAGCTGCAAACCACATCGAGGCAGAATGCTGCTTTCTCGTCTCTATTTATAGTAGCAGCAATCGACATCGCTACTTCGTTCCCTTCCCCAACTCCACCAGCAAGCCGCTGCCGTCATCGTCATCATCGCCATGACAGCCTAGCAGTCACCCTTTTTAAAAACCTTCGATACAAGATAGTGACAATCGAGCTTGTTTTGTACACGGCACTAAACAATTGAGGTGATGGATATGGCCCAACGACGTGTGGGTCTGTCGTCCGGCGACATTCGAAGAAAAGGCGGAGAAGGCAAAGTATAAAAAAAAGGTTTAAAACGCAAAGAAATCGGTGTTAGGTAGTGTGGGTGGTATTAAAGGCGCCAAAAATCGAAAAGGAAAATTCATCTTTGGTCGATAATTGTTTTAGGGGTGGAAAGGGATAAACAGTACATAAAAGAAATGATCTTTAAAAATAAAGGAAAATCAAATAAAATGGAATTGCGACTTACTCGTTGCAGAGAAATATAGCCATCAATTACTACAATGTTATTGTTTCTCTACAACTACTACTACTAGAGTATCGTGATTAGTAGTTGTAATTTGTATTTGTTATTATTGTTATTGTGTGCTGTGTGTTGGATTGTTTGTTGACAACAAATGCACAGATATTGTTTGTATTGTGTGCGTGTGTATCAACAAGTTAATGTACATAACAACAGATGTTTACATCCTTTTGGATGAAATAGTGCGCGCAAAAGAAACACGTGTGTGTGTGTGTGTGTGTGTGTGTGTGTGTGTGTGTGTGTGTGTGTGTTCACGCGCACGCGCGCCGGCACGTGGGTCATGATTGGGAAAGACTGCATGTATTTTTTCTGAGCCCTCAATTTTTTTTAACATTTTTTTTTTAAATTATGAACTTTCAAATTTATGTACTATGGTATTTTAAAAGAATAATAAGGTGCTGTTTTTCAATCAAAAGAAAAAAGTAAAATTATGATGAGATTCAGCACAGTTCAAATAATTATTTTTAATAGAACGTAGCATATTTTGTTTTGTTTTTATTTTTGTTTTAGTTTTTATTTTTATCTTTGTTTTTGTTGTTGTTTTTTTTCTTTTTATTGGCAAGGCTTGTATAAAACCTATGTTTGCCTTTTGAGCAAAATTATTTCACTTTAAATTAATTTTAACAATTAATACTCAGTTGACAAAAGTGGAGGACTTCATTAACTAATAAGTAGTTTATACATGAATACAGTCTGCATGTACTGTTTATTCTTTATAGAAGATTTTACTGGGTTTTTTAATTCTTTAATTTGATTTTGTTTATTTTTAAAATTAAATTTTTTTTGTTTTGTTGTTCATCTTGTTAATAATAATAATAATAATAATAATAATAATAATAATAATAATAATAATAATAATAATACCGGATGTACATGGACGATATCAAACTGTTAGCCAAAAATGAAAAAGAATTGGAAACTCTAATACACGCTGTCATAATATACAGTCAGGACATAGGGATGGAATTTGGCATAGAAAAATGTGCCATGCTAATAAGGAAAAGCGGATAATGACATGTTACGGACGGAATGGAACTACTAAATCAAGACAAAATTAGAACGCTCGGAGAAAAGGAAACCTACAAATACTTGGGGATATTGGAAGCTGACAAGAGGAGATGAAAGAAAAATTAAGAATATCTCAGAAGAACCAGAAAGTTACTCGAGACAAAACTATATAGCAGAAACCTTATTAAAGGAATAAATACCTGGGCTGTCTCCTCGTAAGATATTCGGGACCATTCTTGAAATGGACCAGAGGAGCACTTAAACAAATGGACCAGAGAACAAGAAAACTAATGACCATGCATAAGGCATAACATCCCAGAAATAATGTTGTCAGACTATATGTTCCAAGAAAAGAAGGAGGAAGAGGACTTACCAGTATTGAAGACAGTGTTGGCGCATTAAAACAACGACTTGAAGACTACATGCAAAAGCGTGGAGGAAACAAAACTGACAACACGAGGACCAACAGAACGACAATGACCAGAAAACTAAATTGGGAAGAAAAACAACTCTATGGATGTTTTAAGTGACTAATAAGCAACATCACATACGAGAAAATATGGACGTGGCTAAGAAAGGGAAACGGAATTTCTCCTAATACCAGCGCAAAACAACGCTATAAGGACTAATCATCTCAAAGCAAGAATAGATAAGAGGCAAAAAACAGCAAAGGTAGGTTATGCGGTGATAGAGACGAAACCATCAATCACATAATAAGCGAATGCAACAAATTAGCACAGAAAGAGTAAAAGATAAGACACGACTGGGTGGGAAAAGTGATCCACTGGGAATTGTGCAAGAAATTTAAATTTGACCATACGAACTAATGATATATGCAAAACCCAACATCAGTTCTAGAGAATGAAACACACAAACTCCTCTGGGCTTTTGACATCCAAACGGATCACTTAATCTCGGCCAAATGACCAGACTCTTATAATCAACAAAAAAAAGAGAACTTGCAAAAGAGTGGACTTTGCTGTCCCAGCTGACCACAGAGTAAAATTAAAAGAAAGTGAAAAGAACTGAAAAAAAACTATGGAACATGAAAATGATGTGTATACTAATTATAACTGGTGCTCTTGGTACAGTCACCAAAGGATTAATAAAGAGACTAGAGGACTTGGAAATAAGAGGACGAGTGGAGACCATCCAAACTACAGCATTATTGAGATTAGCCAGAATATTGAGAAGAGTCCTGGAGACTAGAGGAGACTTGCTGTCACTCCAGTGAGAAACCATTAGCTAACGCTGAGATAAAAAAACTCTTAGCAAGTAATAATAATAATGATAATAATTTGTCTTCTGATTTCCCACTCTTCTTGTATTATTATTATCTTTATTTATGGGTGCAATTTTACTAGTTTTTCTTAATTTTTAAAAATGAATAAAAGATATTAGGTCCCCCAAATTATTATCAGTCTGAATAGTCAAGCATCAATCACATGAAACTTGAGTAATGGATTGAAATTATTATCTTAAAATTTTACATTTTTACCTTATCTTTTTCTTTTGATAAACACAGACTAAAAATTTTACTCAAAAAATTGAGATGATTGTGCTTACCAACAGTTATTGCTGCAATTTATATATATATATATATATATATATATATATATATATATATATATATATGTGTGTGTGTGTGTGTGTGTGTGTGTATGTGTGTGTGTGTGTGTGTGTACCAATAAATATATCAAATGGACGTTTTCAAATGTGTGTATCTATATGTATATCTGAACTGCAACAAGTGTGCATACATGCAAAGTGCCATTACAGATGTAATAATAAGAAATAAACTCTGTGAGCCAAGTTCAAATCCTGGATGAGACTGTTTGCATTTCACTTTACACTAATAACTGAGGGAAAGGCATGAATCTATCTGAACTCACCCAGCTATGGTTAGGTAACTAGTCTTGAAGGAAAATGCTGAATTCAAAAGAAGTTTACTCTAATTAAAAAAGTTAACCTTGTATCACATCCTGCTCATGGTTGAGAGGTTGAGCAAATACATACTTTTAAATATCTTGATCCATACCTTATAATACTGTGTGTTAAGCAACGCAGCATCAAGTAGCATTTTTTGAGTCTTTGGTATGACTCGACCTGGGATTGAACCCCGGCCTCCCAGACCATTGGCGAACACTCTACTAATTAGGCCAATGATATATATACAATCCATATTTTTATGTGTATACTTATATATATATACACATACACACAAGTTTTCCTTTATCAAATTCAAGAACAAGTTTTGATTCCAATAAAATAAAGACTGGCATAAAACTTTAAAATAAAAAATGTCACTAACCAAAGACACCTTTATGATTGATATAAAGAGTCTCAAAATATGTTTACAGCATACAAAAGAGGTAGTGTCACTGAATACATCCTTATATGTAAAGTCTGTAGTAGATGGATAAGGGAACATTTAGAACTGTTATTTATCATGAGTGAAGACATATGTTTACAGTGAATGATTTTATAAAGTGAAAAACAAAAAAAACATTTCAGCTACCTCATCATATGAAAATTTACATGAAAAGGGTAAGGGCACCTCCACAACATGCATTAAAAATATCAGCATATGTTAATACTAAATAATATCTAGGAGAATTATCTTTTTTTTGATATTTTACTTCATGTGTGTGTGTGTGTGTGTGTGTGTGTGTGTGTGTGTGTGTGTGTGTGTGTGTGTGTGTGTGTGTGTGTGTGTGTGTAAGTCTGTTGTAGACACTTGTAAGTTTTTGATTGTATTCTATGTATAATTCAGGTGATGGGAATGTCTTAAATTCTCAATCTATGTTTTCTGCGACTGAATATTGTCTGTGTGTGCACTTGCTTCCTTGTCTCCATATAAATTATGAGCAGATATTTATAGCACATAGACAGATATATTTAGCTGAGGACATATATATTGGGAGACAGCTTGCTGTTAATGTTGCTTTCTCTGCTGTAATCACTTGTCAGTCTATGCAACAAAGCTACCAGGTTGGACAGGTGAGCAGATAGATAGATAGATAGATCAGAATAAGGGGAAACAAAGACAGAAATAAGGGATTAGAAATAGATTAAGAAAGAGTGAGGTAAGCATATAGAAAGAAAGAAAGAAAGAAAGAAAGAAAGAAAGAAATAGAGAAAGAATGAGAGAGGTGAGTCGATAGAAATAGGGAAAGAAAAAAGAACTAAAGAAAGAAAGATTTGAAAACAGACTGAGAAAGATCAATAGACAGAAGGTAATAGGTAGATAGATATGGACAGTTCAAGGTTAAAATATTAAACACAAAGTTATTTCATTTTCTATTAAAAGAAAATTTTATGACACAAATCTCCCAAATGGAAAAAGAGCTGGCTCTGGAGATCATTTAAAAAATAAATCTTTGTCTTAACTTGGATATCATCTCAGTATATCTCTAAACACAGTGTAATTTCTAAACACAGTGTCATTTCCAAGCTGACACAGGTTACAATGTATATATACATATGAACACATATAGATAGATGTGAATTCTTGAAGTGATACTAGTAAGTGATATTAGCAATTATAATCAATTTGGCATTAACATGTAACAGTTTTCATGACAAGTAATAAATGCAATAAATACTGATGCTTTTGAATACAGTTAAAATATTTAAAAGTTAAGTACAGGAACATGATTCAAAATTTTGTAGTATTACCCATAAATAAATACATCACTAACAATTTCTTTAAATAAAAGGTTTTTCTTCTAAACTAAAAGTACCAAGATTTTCTTATTTCCACTGGAAAATTATGCAATTAAAACATTTATCAGTTGGTATTACAGTATTGTCCACAAATAAGTACCTCCCTAACAATTTCTTTTTAAAACGAGTTAATTTTCTTCTAAACTAAAGATATCAGGATTTTTTATTTCTAGAGGAGCATTTTACAATTAAAACAATTATTGTTAGGTACTAGCAGTACTCATGGAAATTCCACTTTTTATTAGTTTTTTTTTTACTTATTTTGATTCTTAAATTTACAAATAAATTTACAAAGAAGACTTTATCAATTTATAAAAAATACACAGTTTAAATTACATAGATTTGTATCAATTTTTACATAAATCAATTTATAGATTATCATTATTCATTTATTTATTACCTATTATTCACTTTCTTGCCAATAAACAAACAAATGAATAAAATCAATTAGATTTAATGTTCAGTTTATTTTCATCTGTAAGTAATAGTGAAAATTTAATTAAATTTAATAATTTGACTTTTTGAAGATTTTACTTTTATTTATGAAATATCACAACTTTTTTTTTTTTTGTTAAAAATGAACTTCCAGAATAAGTTTTTAAAATAAGCATTCTTTATTTCTGTTTTTTATTCATATTTCACTATATATCTCTTCCATCACATTTTCTCCCTATTCCATCCATTTTATTGAAGCAGATGATAAGTGTCAGATGTATAACATTATTGCCTCCTCTCGCTTTCTTGATTTTTTTCTTTCTTACTTTCTTATAAATTTGCTTTCTTTTTCTCTCTGACATACAGCCTGTTCTTTTACTTTGCTTTCTCTCCTAACATTGAAAAACATTACTTATCAGGTGATGATAGAGCATAACATTCAAACACAAGCATTCATGTCTTTTCCCATTAATATTACAGATTATTCATTAACAAAATCTACCACATTAAAATTCTGCAGTCGAAAATAAAATTGCATAAATATATAAATATCAAAAATTGTTTGGTGTGTACTTATTTATGAGTGATATGGTATTTATTTCTGTTTTTTTTTTCTAATCCTTTTTGTAAAGAGGTCTGGGTTTGTTCAGCATGTGGATCATACTCATTAAACCAAATCTTATCAAGCAAAATTCAGTCTGAACTGTAATCATATTTAAAAAATAAACACCTTCTGGTGAGTTCTGTAATAACTGTCACCTGCTTGTACTTATAGGACTTACCCTGGCGAATGAAGGTTTGATTCACGTCAAGCAGGATGTCACATCCTTCAACTATCATCCTTTCAACTGCTAGGTTTTTGCGTATATTCTCTGTTTCGCTCACTTCATCATGCATAATCTGGAAAAGACAAAATCAAAAGATGCTGTTTAAAATTTATAGAAAACTTTTTAATTGGACTCATGTTTACTAAGTACTTGTCTTTAATTGGAATCATTTTGAAATGAGGCTTCTTAATCTGAGAATTAATTTTTATTTATTGCGGACTTTTTGTCCTCATCTTGGTAGTTTTTGTGTTGTTCACCTCAGAGGTGAAATTTGGCTGAAACGTAGGGAAAGAAGAAACAACACAACAACACAAAAACTACCAAGATGAGGACAAAAAGTCCGCAATAAATAAAAATTAATTCTCATGTTTAATAAGCTTCATTATTTTAACATAAAGAGTTATTTATCTTTAATATTCAAATAAATTATACTAACCAGAAAATTCAGCTTTGCTTTTATTTTTCGAAACTCATAAATCTCAATTCATTGTAAAAGAGAGAAAAGGATATTAAACCATGTGACTAATCTGTCGTTAATTACAAGTTAATTCGTTTAATGTATCTATTACATTTGATAATAGTTTTAAATAAATATGAATAAAAAAAAGACAATTAATGCTGTCAAAGTGTAAAAAATAAATGTTTGAGAAATGTGAATTTAGATTTTTTAAATCATCTTTAAAAAAATGCTACTCAAAAGTAAAATATTTTATGAAAAAATTAATGGACACTTTTTAAAAACTTTTGATCCATGCTGAGATATCTATATTGATAACTAGAAAGAGTTTATTTGCATGTCCTGTACAGATGACCAAAACTTTTGATGTAAGTATTTACCCAACTCCTCCACAATGAGCAAGACGTGACTTAAGATCAATCCTCGAGTGAAGTACTGCTGATTTGATTCAGTGTTTTCCTTTACTGAAACTGGTTGCCTTACTAAGCCTACAGAAATCAGTCTACCCAACTATCTACCTATAGCTGAATAGGGAGAAGAAATAGATTAGATTCATATCTTTTCCATGGACATTAGCACAAAGTGAAACACAAACAGCTTTATCTTGGATTTGAACCAATTTGACTTTCTACTATGATAATCATTATACTAAGCATGCTTCCAGTATGAAATGTGGCATATAGAAGGCCTCATGTTTATTCAAAGATTTCAGATACTCCCCAAAAAAACTAAAAATTTGTAAATATTTCAAATAAATATTTAAAGTGATTTAAAAAAGTTTGATATAGATTTACCAAATTTGGTATTCCAATGTATTGTATCAGAGGAAAGATTTAAGATTTTTTAAAAATAACTATGTTCCTCAAGATGAAGGAAAGCTTTCATCAAGAGAAAGCAAAAAGAAGAAATAATGATAAGCATGAAGCTATGTTGGTTCAAGATAAAATTTAAATTCTAAAAGTCAAAGGAAAAATAATTACTTGTTTTACTAAAGTAATTATTAGCATTTAATTAAACATAATTAATTAGGATTATCACTAGTTCTTTGAACTGAAAGTGTAAAACAATCATGTAAGTTTATGTTTTGTTAGAACTAATAATCTGGGCTAACAAAAATTATAAAATCAATGAATCTATGAAGTGTCATTGATAAGACAAAATTTTTCTACAAAACTCTGAGAAATTTTTCTCTGAAAATTATTCAATTCATGTGATAATTTTTGAATATACTTGGTGAATCTCATTAAACAATTAAATGTAAATATTTAATTGCTAACAAAGATTGTAAAATAAGCATTGTTTTGAAAAGTGAAATCAGCAAAAGGAGTTTTACCATGATTGCAATCAAGTTCTTAATCTTTTATCTGGTCAAAGCAAATACTTCAGCTAGTATTGACAGTACAATCAATCATTTATGAAAGTAAATTCCTAAATTGTGATTGATTAATTCAGTGCTACAATGTCACCCATTTAAAGTTTCATAAGTGTAAAAACTAATTCAAATTGCTTTTGTTCATTGTTAAGGTATTTAATAACTATGTACTTCACTTTGATTTTGTCAAAGAACCTTTCATAAAGATTAAGATTAAGGCTTTATGATTTATACTTCTATATGATTTAAAGATATTGATTAATAATTGTAACAATGTCTATATATTTAGAAATCCACCTCAATACATATAAATTTCAGTTCCTATTTGCACAATATATGAATTAGCAAATCTATAAGAGCTTAACTTATATATGATAGAGATTGTTTCCATTGTCATTTTATTAAATAATCTCTTTTAAATAATATTATTTAAAAACAACTTTATAAGTCACTTTGTTATATATATATATATATATATATATATATATATATATATATATATATGAACTCTGGTAAAAAATAGAATTGCGCTACTGTGAATATATCTTTCAATTTAATCATAATAAAACATTCACCTAATATAACTGAACTGCACTAAATGATCACATGCATATCATTAAGCACACAGGTTCCAAAATAAATGATGTATCAATAGCTTTCACATATTAATACACTGTATATCTGTCTTGGGTGTTAACATTGACTGATGGTGTTTTAAAGACAATACACTAATATCATTGAAGTAAATGGAATTGGTGACTTTTCAAATTCTGGATGGGGCTGTTTGCATTTCACTTCATGCTAATGCCTTTGGGAAAGACATGACCCCATCTCTTCTCCTTATCCAGCAATGGTTCAATATTAGAGCAAGATGGGTTCTTTAACCTTGTTAATGCAGTCAACCTAGGAGAAAAAAAAACTAAATTTACACACTAAAAAGTGACCTTGTGTCACATCTTGTCTTTGACTGAGGAGTTAGGTAAAATATACATGCTATAGCAAAAGATAGACAAAGGGTTTGAAAATTTTATCAGAATATCTTCTTCTCTCTAACAGAAAAATTCTGTACCCGATTCAAAGTAGACATTATCCTTCAGGTTGTTGCAATTTTTTTCCATCCATTAAAATATATGTATATTGGATGAGATAGTTACATAATTTTTACTGGCACATTGGTTGGAATTTGAGTCCAGATAAAAACTAAAATATTTTATATAATTCTTAAAGCTGTCCAACTTTCCCCTTTCTCTCATTATATATATATATATATATATGGGCGACCAGGGTTCAGTCCCAGGTTGAGTCATACAAAAGACTCAAAAAATGGTACTTGATGCTACCTTGCTTAACACTCAGCATTATAAGGTACATATTAAGGGTAAAGTGGACCAATCTAGGGAATTGAGTAGTGCCTTCCCCTACACCTTGGTGTAGTAGCTATTGAAAAGGGAGCCTTTGACCAAGGTCCCCAACTTTACTTATGTCTATCTAACAGTATAAAAATATGGCAAGTATAGAAATTATGTAATGAGGTATTTATTTTTTCTTCAGTTCTAACTTGCTTGCTTGTAAATTAGCAAGCCCATCATTTTCATTCAGATAAAATTAGGATATATTCAGTTCCATGATAGACTAACATCTGAATTCTATTGTGGTAGACTGAGTAAAGAAATAAGGCAGACAGAAGGATAGCTGGAGAGATAGTATAAAAAACAAATTGTTGACATTTTTGTTTTGTTATACTATTCTGCAAAAAAAAAAAATAACTAGAGGAAGAAAAATTTAAGAAAGAAAATATGACAATATCAAAGAGCATAAAATAAAAAAAATAAAAAAGGAAAAAGAAGAAAAATGAATAAACAAGAGAACAGGAAGTGTGAGAAGTAGAAAAAGCAAGGGAAAAGATAAGAGAAAGTAGAAGGAGAGGTAAAAAGTAAAAAGGAGAGAAAATGTGAAAAAGAGAAAAAGATGAAAAACCAGCAAAGAGAACAAAAGAAGATCAGAGACAGAGAGAGTTGAAGAAGAAGGATGAGAAGAAAAACAAAAAAATGATGAAGTAGGAAGAGAAGATGTTGAAAGAAAGAGAATGTGCAGTAAAAGAAAAGAAAGAAAAAAAGGAAGAAAAGAAAAGAAGGTAAATAAAAGGAATAGAAGTAAGCCAAAGAAGCAGTTAAAAAAGGAGTAAAATATGAAAAAGAACGAGAGAAAAAAGTGCAGAAAGAAAATATAAGAAAAAAGAGTGAAAGTGAGAAAAATGCAAGATGAAGAAAGAAAGAAAGAAAGAAAGAAAGAAAGAAAGGGGAAAAAGGTGCATAAAAAAAGAAAATATAAGAAAAAAAGAGTAAAAAGGAGAAAAGGTGAGATGAAAAAAGTGAGAATGCTAGAATGTAGTGGATAAGAAAGAAAGAAACAATATGAAAGAAGAGGGGAGAAAAAGGTGCAGAAAAAAAAAATGTTAGTAAAAAGAGTGATTAAGAGAAAAAAGTAAAATCAAAAAAGAAAGAAAGAAAAAAAGATTATAAAAAAAAGAAAGCAAGAAGAAGAATGAGTGAAGGATAGTTAAAATTATAAAACCCCGCCAAAAAAAGAAGAAAAATCTATCAAAGAGAGGTACAGTAAAGGAAGGATAAGTAAGTGAATACTTACTCGAGACAACTCTTCCAGTTTACTTTGGGCATACTCTAATTTTTCTCGTTCCACATGATCATGCGGAGTGTGTGCCAAAAGTTCATGAAGAGTAATGATGTAGCGAGGTATCTGAAAGACAAACCACATTATGTTAGCCATAACAGCCTACTCACTCCATATTCTTTTCTAGTTGCATAGTAAATAATCCATTGAGTAAATTTTACTCTCTTCATTTTGAGTTCCACACTCAAAAATTGACATAAGTTTATTAAGATCCAAATCCTTCAATTTAATAGCAACTTGTAAATATCTGTTCATTTTTCTAACAATCTGGACTCATGTCTCCAAGAGTTTCGTGCCTTATAGCTTCCTTGCTGAGATGAGTGTTTAGGCTTTGATATTTTTATCCACTTATCTTTTGTGTATATCTATGGTAGCAAACCAGTGTTAGTGAGTTTGATTCTCACTGAATGCCAAACTAAATTAACCTTCGTATGTATTTACCCAACCTATCTGCCAGGGGTAAAAAGTGACAAATGGTCAATTTTTAAGCGGAAACAACTAATTTGGCTCAAGAGTTTTCCTTCTCTTAGACTAGTTGCTTTATCAAGAATAGAGAACCCAGTCTGCCCTACAATTTATCCATTGCTGGGAGTAGATGAGATAGATTTATACTAATTCCAAGGGCATTAGTACAAAGTGAAATGTAAACTGCCTTGTCCAGGATTCAAATTCAGGTCACCAATTCTTACTTTTAGCCAATGAGTACTTGTAGTGCAATTGTAATCATCGTAGCAAATTGACTCAGTGACCCAAAATGACCTTTGGAAAGATATGAATTAATCTGATCTTCCTCCAGCTATATGTAAATAGTCAGGTACATTGAGTTCATTAGCCTCGGTAAGGCAACCAGTGTAGGAGAAGAAAAATTCTAACCTCTAAATCAACTGTACTACACTTAAAAACTAACTTTGTGCTGTATCTTTTTTAAGAACACAGCTTATTTTACTTAGTGTTCTTAATTCTTTTTAGTTTTGTTACATCTAGAACCCTTTATAGAGATTGCACTCACAGATCCTCTATTAACAATATCTTTTTTATAGATCCCTATTAAGCACCTTCAAAATATCAATGACAATATCCAAAATATAATATAGGCAACAAAGATAAAGTCTTTCTGATAATGATAATTCAATTTATGATATAATTCCTCAATCTAAAAATTTAAAAAATGTATGTCTGTTTCTTTGCCCATGAGGCTATGATTACACAAATGCATATCTCCAATCCTCTTGGGAAGATGTGGCCCTGGAGGTAACCATGTCCCCTGGAAGAGTACAGATGTAACTACAAGACACATCAGGTTAATTACCATGACTAGTTAATTTGGCATTGCTTGTGTGCAGTGTGGACTTGTAGTTCAGTGGTGGAGTTTCAGCTCTGCATTCTGTAGTCACTGGTTTGATCTCCAGTCGGGGAGATCATGGTATACACTGCTGATGAGAACTAATAAGGTTGAAACAGCTGTCCAGTGGTTCCATATGTTGCATGCAGTGCTTGCTGGATTTTCTAGTCATGGTAATTAGATTAATAATATAATTCAATTTAGAAAAAAAATGTATGTCTAAACTGAGGCTGCAAATGAAATAAATCAGAAACCTCCCACAAGAAATTATACTTTAAAACTGCATGATATCTGATGAATGTATGTATGCAGTTTTGGTTCTATTAACCACTTCTTTTTATTCTCCCAGGTTGGTTTCTGAATCTTGGAAAGTGCTTTCTGAGTCTGGAATAAAGAACCAAAATCACATTCATGGTTAAGCTTGGAAAAATCCACAGAGATCCAGGCTGGTAGCCCCCTCCCCAACAAAGTAACTGACAGCAGACAATAATGTCTCATGCTTGTATGTTTCAGTAGCACAAGCAGTTCAGAAAAGGTTGGGTTACCATAGAGAAGGGGACCCTAACTCATTGCTTGCCAGCCACATGCAAAGCTCAAAGACTATCTGTATTTTCTCTTTGCTTTTTGATGTTGACTATGAAAAAGGAGCATTACAACAACAGATGGAATTCATTATTTTTCTTTGTTCAGGAGATGTGAAGTCCAAGTTTCTTGCTTGCTACATCTTCAATTTCAATGAAAATGTCAAGCTTCTCATTGGACAATTCGCCCACAATGTTTACCACTACATATTGCTGTGAAGAATTGTTCTCCAAAATGACACATACCAAGAGTATGCTGCATTCACAACTGTCAAATCATCACTTGTCTGTAGTGCTCCTTCTGTCAGCCTCTTCATTTAACCCTGATATCAAATCTCTTGGGGATTGCACACAGATTCAGATATCTGATCAATAAATCAAGATTGTTACAGAGTGAATTTTCCACTTTTTCTGTTCTTTTAAGATTACAGCCTTGGACTCTCCAAAATTAGGCTTTGTGGCTCTCAAGAGGAAAAGTTTGGGGACCTCTGTTTATTTGCCACTGCCTCCCACCAGACACGACTTGACACATGGTCAAAAACCTGAAGGCTGATTAAAGTGGGGATAAAGGGGAGGGGAAGGTCAGGAACGAGCCAAGACTTGAACCCTGCTGGTCTATGCTGCTCATCGACTCACTTGGTGCAATGTGAGCCTGATGGGGCAAGCATTTTCACGAACCCAAATGTGGGTCTGGGCACGTATGTCGGGTTATGGCTTGAACTAGACAGCAAGGTTTAGTGCCATACACAGATTTTGAGAAAGTCCGCAAGGACCTCTGGCATGGAGGATGTGTCAAATATGGATAACCTTTGACCACATGATTTTATACCAATATCAAAGTGCTAAGGAACTGGTATGGATGAATTACAAATAGACTATCATTGTTGATGAATCAGGATAAAGCACAAAGTCTGTGAGGTACATCTCAAAGGAAAATCTGTGCATATGAAAGGTGTGCATAAAGATGGAACCCAAGTTGCTCTCTGTGGACCACAAGATCTACCATGTGGATGTGTTCCATGACATTTTGCTGTCACTGAATGATAACCCGGGGTTCCCTAAGATGACTGGGAATGAGGTCTGGGTTTTCTAGTATGATCTCAAACACCAGAAGCAGAGCTACTAATAGAAGACAGCAACATCATCCTGACCAGAGAAGGTTTGCAGAACCAAATCTGATATAAAAATCATGTTCACTGCCTTCTTTGACAATTAAGAATTAGCACAGCATGAAGTTGGGCTGGAACAATAAACTATAAAACAACTTTCCTTAAAGAAGTTCTAACTCATCTGACAGCATGAATCTAATGTACAATGACTTGTGGCTTCTCAGCAATGTCTCTGCATACATATTCCTAAAATAGAGTTGCACTTGGCATAATGATCATTGTTATTGGATAAATCAGAAAATCACATTCAAATCCTGGATGTGACTGATTGCATTTCACTTTGTGCTAATGCCCTTAGAAAACACATGGGCGCATCTCTTCTCCCCACACAGCTATGGGTAAATAGTATGGGTTCTTTGGCCTTGGTTTGATAACAAGTCAAGAAGGGAAACTCTGAATTCAAACCAAATTTATTCAGCTTAAAAATTGACTTCATGTCAGCCTATCTGTAGTGGATAGGTTGGGTAAATACACACATTCCTAAGTATCTACAAGGTTGGAACATTCTGGTGTAATCACCAGATGTAGCACCTTATAAGTTCTGGCTCTTCTACAAACTGAACAATATCAGCAAAGAAAACATTTTCAGGGAGTAGAGGATATCAAAATATATATTAACAAGAAAAAGGATTTTGAAGAGTGTTTTAAGATGTACTGGAGAAAATATGGAAGGGAACTATTTTGCAGTAAAAGTAAGTGATATCTTGTGATTTCAACTAATAAAAGTTGTGTTTTTAGAGTTTTGTTTCTGTTTTTTTTTCCCAATTTATGCCTACTCAGACAAGATTTTTCAATAAATATCAGTGGTCCTATGTTAGTCAAGGTACTTGATTATTGCCTTAGTTCCATAAGTACTATATGCATTTCCAACTAGTTAGTTTATAAACTCCTTCTATACCCACGTTGTGTTTGAAAGATCCCCAGATAGGGGATGACACAATCTATCTGGAATTTTTTCTGACCATTGAGGTGGTTTGTTGGAACAATTAGCCTGGGTATTGACAACTCAAAGACAAGAAAAACTGTCCATTAACAATTAACAACTATTTATTAAAACACAATGGTGTAACAATGCTTTATATACATGCATGTATATGTTTAGAAATTGTTACTTTTTCTTGTATTTGAGAAACAGACAAATTGGGTATCTGGCTGGTACTGTCTTTCTATGTTTATCAATTTTTAGAAAAATGAAGCTTTTGCTGGAGAGGCTATAGTTTTTAGAGGGATTTCTGTTCTTATCTCCTGTCGTCACTACAAACATTGGATATATTCTCTCTTCTAACCCTAAAAAACATCTATTTTTATAGAGGATTCCCCTCGGAACAAATATTCCTGATTAGCTAACTAAGCCTAGATCATTTCAAATTCTTCTGCTACTTTTTGACTAGTCAGCCAATCAAATGCCCTGATCTCTATGTCAGTGGGAAGAGTATCACTTCTGCATATTAGATTTTAATTAGTCACCTAATCCAACCACAATATAGTGGTTTGGTTAATTAAAGGGCCCAGCCCATGCCTTGTAGAGGAGTATCTCTTTCCACATTAAACAAAATAAAAATCAAAGATCTGATTAATCTATCCAAAGATTTGACCTTTTAACCCCAACAGGTGGGCATGAGATGTCATGATTTACAATGGATCAATGCACTGACAAAACCCCAAATCTGCTTACTTTTTGTTTTGACAATATGAAAGTTTGAGTTGTACTAGTCCTTTATTGACCTTATAGATTGACTCTTGAATTTCTTTCAGTCAATAAAGTCTGTTTTATATTTTTATAAAATGAAAATTACATTTTCCAAAACAAAAAAATGCCTCATACCCTTCATAAATCTTAGCGCCAGTAAATACTTCATATTATCATGTCTGTTAGCAGTCACTCATTTCTAAGTTGGAATATGCATTTTAAGAAGTGAGGCTCGCAGGTGTTAGATTTTAGCAAAGGAGACCTGGGAAGAACTCCTTCATTTTCCCATTCTATCAACTGTGTTAAGCTAGACAGTAGACTTATGATACACAGATGACTTGAATCTTTGCTCTGTGCATGTTACTAATACATCAAAGAAGGGTAATTTATTATCTTGTTCTTTTTGATACCTGAAAACTCACCACAGTATGTCTGCCTTATGACAAAGACCTAGCCGAAAGGATCCAAAAGATATATTAGTCCATATGATATCAGGACAATATTCACAAGTAGCTCAACTCTCCAGAGGTATCTCTTCCATGTCAAGCCACCAACAGAATTCAACATGACCAAGAACAGTGTGTACTCTATCCCTTGCAGTTGTGGTAAAGTATACAAAGGCGAGACATGGTGCCTACTAAAAGTAAGGCTAGAAGAACCTCAAAAAGCCGTAGTACGAGGAGAAATTGAAAATTCGGGTATGGCAGACCATATATGCAAGAAAAAGGAAAACTATCAGCCCTTATGGGATGAAAAGATAATTAAAAAATTAGACACCTTAAAGAATCAGCACATATGTTGGGCTACAGTATCCTGTTGAGTAGACGAAGAATAGAGATGAATACAATATGGGAACCAATAATCAAAAAAAAGGTTAGATAAAAAAAAATGTGTAATATCAGCTCAGGTAAAAAATCATATATAATTGTAGTACTTCATAGTGATGTAAGTTTATAAGTCCCCAAAATTACACTGAACTGTTCAGTAGGATACTTAGTATAATGGTTATAAGTATTAGTTCCCGAAGCTTCTAAGTGATAATCATCTGGAAGCTGCAAGTTCATGCATGACTGCAGGGGAATAACAATACAGGAATACTTAACACTTGTACTCTGTTATTGTTAACGGAATCAGAGCAAGCGACTCCAGTGGTTTAAATAAAGGACAGGGTTCAAAGTTCCTTATAGGCTCCCAAGCCAATAAAATTATTCCTTCATTTACAAAGGATTTCTATTATTATTATTAGCTATTTGAAACCATACAGCTGTATGCAAATTATTTGTATCAGATATGAATACTTGATAAAAAGAACTACTGCTGTTAAAAAGCGATAATTGTACCAATTTAACTGTGTGCAAATGAATGAACTCTAAAAATTCATTTAAAAATGAAGTTACTAGCAAACTATTCACTTACAAATCCTATATGCATAAAAACAGGTTTTGGCATTTGATAATCCACAAAACACCAACTAAAACCATGAAGATAAAACATCATAATAGCATTAAAATTTTTACTCTGTTTCCCAAACCACTGTTTCTATTTAGCTAACGAATATAACAATATAATAGTTACATCAATACAATTATGAAGGGGCATTTGACATAATGGTTATCACCACTGGAAAAGGAATATGGGATTTGAGTTCAAATTCTAGATGATGCTGTTTGTGTTTCCCTTTGTGTTTAGATTTCAGGGAAAAGAACGAATCCATCTGTTCTCTCTCCAGCTATTGGTAAATAGTAGGGAAAATTGGGTTCTTTAATCTAGGCAAGACAGCCAGTCTGGAAGAAGGAAAACTCTGAATTCAAATCAGTGGTACTTTGCTAAAAGATTGACCTTATGTTGCATTCTGCATATAGTGGAGGGGTTGGGTAAATAAATAGATAAATACAATATAAGATTAAAAACTACAAGATTTCTGCTTCAGTTTTCAGGATTTGATTTCTGATTTTTCTTTAGAACAAAGACATCTCACAAAAAAAAAGCCTTAGGTTATATTTATTAACAGCAAAATTATATTGCTGTTTAGTAATATACCAAAATATTAGATTGTTTCAAGGGAGAATAAAAAAACCTATTCAAATCAAATATCCTTTAAATTCATTTGCTAACAACATAATCTATAAACAGGCTATGATAAGTGAATTGTCACCATTTTAAATCATTAATTTTGTACTTGCACTTTATTTGTTTCAGGTTTTATCTACTATACAACAAATTAATTGTCATTTGGGCTGTCTGTGAGGAAAGCAGGGTTTTATCACTCAGGCCCTGAAAGACAAATGGAAATACTACACTGCAAAGCTTTTAAACATATTCAAGCATACCCTCCAACCAAATATGCTTTGGTTTTTTGCATGTTAATTCACAGAACAAATGTTGGCTTTCTCTGTCCCACAAGATGTACAGATATTGATGGAAAACAAATGCCCAGTCCTCATCATGGTATTGGAGTGGTCATTAGTGATGGTGACCTTATGTCTCTATTCATCTCCTCACATGGCCTAAGACTCTACACAAGTCCTACATCAAGTGCTTGGAGGAGATCAAGAAGGTGGCTGCTGGAATAGGATTCTGTCAATAGGATTCTGCACTATGCTATGCAAGCTGAAGCCTATCATGGTTGTCTAATATCTGGCCACCTAACTTCCCAGATTGCAATCCTTTTGATTATTATGTGTGGGGTACTATTGGGCAAAAGACCAATGAAACCCCATGTAATACCAAAAATGAACTGAAATCAAGGGTAATAGCAGCATTTACCAATTTTAATGAGGAGACCATCAGAAACACTTGCAGGAGATTCCAAAGTCATCTGTTGGTTATGGTTGAAGCAATTGGCAATTTCTTTGAACAAATTTAATCTATAGTATTTCAAGATATTTTAATGTAATTTTTTATAAATATATCTGATAAAGCGAGATGTCAGTGTTATTTTCATTTTAGCATAATTTTGACAACAATTTAGCTTTTGTACCCTGTGTATAAAATGCTATTGTTGTGTGTCTGCTTTTCCTGCTTTGTCTGTCTCTCACAGACCCCCAATTCCTATACCAATTACAAATTACCATGTTCCAAGAATGGTTTTTGTACAAAACATTAGGGATTAACAGAGATACTTGGGCTTCCCAATTGCCAAATCCACTGTGACAGTGGGGTTTAGAATATACTAACAATATCCTCTACAATGGGTAAGATCCTTCCCAAAAGCACTGTTATAAGTAAGATATTAAAATGCATCAGATGGTGAGACTTCAATTTTTGAGATCTGAGAAGTGTGCAGTGCCCTTTCATTCCCAGGTCCATTCTGACCTGGAATGTTAGTACTTGCTAGAGTCCCATCCATGGGTCAAATGAATTTGTTTGAAAATCATTAGAATTGGATATGAATACTACAAATTATTTGTATAATAGTTACTTGAAGCTATAGTTGTTTTTTAAGAAGTAATATTTGTTACTTGAAACAATGTAACTTTTTCAAATAAATGACTATTATTAGAAGGAAATCAGCACATGAAACCATATAATAATTAATATTAGATAGGAATACTTGAAACCATACAACTGCAAGCAAATTACTTATATCAGATGAATTCTTGATATATAACTGTATGCAAAAACTCTTAAAAAATAACTACACAAAAAATGTAAATATATAAACATACAATAAAAGTGATTCCCTAACCACTAGATGCAAAATAACCTTTGAGGGGTTAAACAATCAATTAATAGCCAAATATGTTTTGTTTTTATTATTTTTTGTTTTTTAAACAATTTTTAGTAAGTTTTTATGTAAATTTTTGCATGTAATTATATAAACAAATATATTTTTTAAAATAGAAATCAGCTGAATTCAAGTTTAACATTATGAGGTAAAGAACTATAAAAGATTCTTTGGAATTCTTTGGAATTCATAATTGTTTCAGTCACCTCAACCAACAATATCAAACTATATAAGAAAAATATATTTTGTAAAAAAATTCACCAGTATATTCAAACGTTTTAAAATTCTTTATTTTTTCAAAACTGTACTAGCTATTTTCTGAAATATTTCAAATTAAAACAGCATCTGATTAATCTAGAAATGTGAAGTTTAATAAAACCTCAAACTGTGAGGATTTGAATTTTCATTTACTCTAACAGATGTTCTGTATTCATTTACCAGAAATTCACATCAAAATTTCTTTTCTTAAATTTAAATACTGTTTCATTAGATTTTGTCAGTGTTAACATTTTAATCTTTTTTACTTTAAAATTCAAACTTTATGGTAGAACTCAATTTAATTATAAAAATATAAAAAGCAAAGAAGATATTTAAATTAAAGCAATTAAAGAGAAAATGTAAAAATATGCTTTTTGTTTCAGTATCTCTTAAATTCAACTTCAGAGATGAATCTGTCTGAGAAGAAAAAAATTTTTGCCAATAATTATATACACAAAGTACTACATAAAACTTGTCTTTTAAGTACAACAAAACAAAACTGTTCATCAATATTTGGTGCAGTGGCAATATGAAATTTACTGATTTGACTATTAACAATATTCAGGCAAAGAAAACACTTACTGATTCTTAAAAAAACTTCTTATTGCAAAAATATCACTTGCTATCTCAGCATAAGTTCTATGAAACACAGCAAAGCCTCTCAGACATTATCAAAATAGAAGTATATATTTTTATCCTTTAGAGTATTCAGACTATTTATTGTCTACATCTTTATTGTTATATTCACAATGTTTTAGTCAATGCATCCTTCGTTCTTCTTCAGGAGTTTCTGGTCAAACTCAGAAGCCTACATGGAACTTCAAATTGAACTTTTTATTCTTGATCCACAGGGGTAGATTGTTCAAATTCCATTAACCATAACAGGGTACAAGTGTGAAGCTATAGTAAGTATTCTTTGTTATTTTTACCTTTTGTCAGGATTGAACCTGCAACCTCTAGATAATTTTGCTTTGAAGTTCATTGACCAAAAGCCTATATCTGTTATGTTACATGTCCTGCTGGACAATTTAGAATGAATTTTGGGGATTTATAAACCTAATGTTTTATTAACACTACGAATTATTATTATTACTATTATGTACAATTTTTTACCTTTTTAACTATTGCAATTTTTTTTTTATCAAACCTTTTTGATTATTGTTTCCCATACCACATTCATCTCTATATGTGGTCTACTCAACAGCTCACTATTGTCCAACATATATGCTGTGCTTTAAGACATCTTATTCTCTAATATTCTTCCCTATCTACTGTTTTGATTTCATCCCATGAGAGCAGATGGTTTCCCTTTTCTTTCCTTATATGGTCTGTCATACCCAACTTTTTAATTTCACCTCATACTACTGCTTTTCAATTCCTCTAGCCTTTCTTTTAGATAGCAGTATGCCTTACCTTTGTATACTAACAAATTGTATGAGTAGAGGTAAGTGTTCTGAAAGTTAAGTAACAAAAATTAGTTGGAAAAAAAATGTTGATGGGACCCAGGTGTTTCGGATGTTTCCCATGAATATTCAAAATTATCAAACTATATTCCAACTGTTCTCCGAGATTCGCAAATGTATTATTCTTATAATTCTTTATATTCTTTCAGATTGCTATCTTCATCTTGGTTGTTTTTGTTAATTTTGGCTTTTATATTTGTTGGCTTTCCTTTAGAATATAATACAACATATTTTTAACTATTTAGCCTTGACTGCATTTCTCTGCAGAAGGGTAAAACATTTCAAAAAAGTAATGCCCTGACTATGTTACAAAACAGCATCTGATGGTGAGCACCATTTCTAGATACCTACCATTACTCTCAGGTCCAGAAACTAATTAATTCTATGTAAATCATTTGTATTAAAAATACTTGAAGCCATAATTATTTATAAATGGTCATTATTATTAGTTACTTGAAACCATATTACAAATAAATGATTATCATTACATAGAAATAGTTACTTAAAACCATAAAATTGAGAATAAATTGTTGATATTAGATAGGAATACTTGAAACCAAGCAACTGTACATAAACTAGTAATATAAATCAAGATTCAAATGACTATGGACAAAAATGCAATATAATATTCAAAATAGTTATGATTGTAATCAAACATTTACAAATGAATTAAATTTAAACATTAAATAACCCATAAGGAGTTGATGTGCCATTAAACAAATTAAGCAAACCAAACAAAGAGTTCTCTTTCAAAATACTAAGTAAAGATAATGTTGATCAGCCCCCAAAATGGATTCAGCAAGCAAAATTTTGGAATTAGTCAAAAGTTTCACTTGCCAAGTTGGCTGGAGCTGAAGAACACACTGACTACATCTTTGCAGAGGGGCCAGATTCCCCCAATGAGAGTTCTAGATATGACACTAAACCCTCTGATGGTGAGGCTTCAGTAATGCTGGAGCTTTGGGAGATGCAAAATACCCATTTAAACAATCGCTCCCTGGTCCATACTGGCCCAGAGTGGTAGTACATGATAGGGTCCTATCTATGGGTCAAATGGAAATAAACTGAGTAATTACACTAAACTGAAATTGAAATTAACTATTTTCACATTTAACAGTACGTAAATAATAAATTGTACTTAGGCTAAACTGAATTGTTTGAAATAGAACTATTTTTACATTTAAAAATAACTGATGGCCCAGTCAGCTGGGGCTTGAAAATACACTGACTGCATCTCTGCAGAGGTGTAAGACTCCCCTAATGAGTGTCCTGGATATGATACAAAACTATCTGAAGGTGAGGCTTCAGTAATGCTGCTGCTTTGGGGAATACAAAGTACCCCATCATTGCTATCGCTCTCAGGTCCCCTCTGGCCCAGAGTGGGCCTGATTCCTATCTATGGGTAAAATAGAACTAAACTGTAATTATGCTAAAATCAATTGTCTGAAATTAACTGGTTTTACATTTAACTGTATGTTTAAACTGCATACTTATACTAAACTGATTTGATTAAAATAGAACTGTTTTGACATTTAACTGTGAGTAAACAAAAACTATACTCATACTAAACTAAATTGTTTAAAATAAAACTGTTTTTGGCATTTAAACTGATACTAAACTGAATTGTTTGAAATAGAACTGTTTCTTTGTATAAAAATTGATTTAGCATTAAATAACCTACAATGGTTAACATGCTATAAAACCATCCAAACCAAACCAGACATGTTTCTCTTGAGAAATGGCACAAATCCTCAACCCTTCATCCTGTTGCCTAGGCAATAGTAATAGTAAAATGCTGTTACACCTATTGTTGATAGCGACAAAAGCTGATTAATTATGGGTATGTTTTTCTATGACACAATGCCAAGTTTCCACATATTTCTACCATTCTCCAAAATATCCTAACTGATTTGAACTATGACATGGTATATACAATCTCAATTTTCATTTGGATATCTAACCATTCTAGTTTAATGGTATTTATTTTTTGGTGAGGGGTGTCAACATTCGAGTAACCATAAGCACCATCTTCTGATTCTAGAATTTTTATATCTCCCATTCAAAGTCCTGATAGTTTCTTATTTTCTAATCATTTTAAGTATAATTCTGTGAAAGATTCACTACTCAATCATTATTTGTTTCTTTTTAGCTAATCTATATTGATTACAATCTAGTATTATTTTCCTGGTCACATTAGCTTATGATATTATTCACTTAGACTAGTCTCCTCATTTTGATTGTTGTTTTAATCACATTTTCACTATGTACCCACTGACCTTCTTCAAATGTCTATCTTGGTTGGTATCATTTTGGAAGTTTAGAATCACATCTTCATTCAATCCATTGGTGTAGATAGTTCTTATTTCACTGTCCATACTTTGAGGATTATTTTATCTGATATTAGTTAATTTGTCCTACATAAGGATGAATTGATTGAAAAGAATTAACTAGTTGATTAACTAATTTCTTTTTTATAAAAAAAAAAATTCAGTTAATCAACTAGTTAATTCTTCTCACTCAATTTATCCTTATGTAGGAAAAATTAACTAATATCAGATATTTTCTACCCTGTTGATGGAGCCTTGAATACATTAATTGTATTCCCTGAACAGGATTAAGATCCTACCTCCAAAAAATGGAGGTTTTAAGTATAATACCAAACTTCATTCAGTAGTGAGGCAGGAGTGTGGAGTTACCCCTTTTTCACCATTACCCCCAGACCCACTCTGATCCAGAGTGGTAGTAACTGTTAGGGTCCTATCTATGGGTCAAATAGATCTGCCTAAGATAATGAGATGTTCACCAGTTTAGAATAATTGTGAAGATGCTTTTTGTATTGTATATAATTGGAGATCATAATTTTTACACTGACTTCAACATAAAATAGCCCCACAAGAATTAACATAGCATTAAAACCAATCAACCAACCATCTAATGATAGATATCTAAATAAGAACAATCAACACCCTCATGGATTCAGTAAAGAATTCAGTTTAGAATATCCACAATGACAGACACCCGAGAGTACAACAGATGAAATATTGTGACTATTGTGACAAATATGATAATTCTTTCTTTCTTTCTTACTTTTTTTCTTTAATGGCATATAAACTTTTGTGGTTTATTTAATAACAAGGTTATTTTTGTAAAAGAACAGTAGTGGTACAATTTAACTCATAGATAGAAAGGATAAGGATGTTTATACCCAAATAAGGAAAGAACACTAGTCTAAATATATTAGTGCATAATGATATGTGGTGCCTTCAATAAGTTTCTAGACTTTTTTGTACAGGCATTTAAAATTGTCGTAGATTCTTGAAAATACACTATGTTATTGCTATACATCTTTTCAGATGACAGACCAATTTTTATGATTTCAGGTTCAAATGAACAGCTACAGCAGCAATTGGAATACACCCTACTAAACCCTGATTGTCACAGCTGGTGAATTTCAAAAATGCAATCTGGACGTGAGAACACTTTAGAAGAACGATATGTAATAAAATTCTGTTTTAAACTTGGAAAAAATGCCACAGAAACATATGGAATGCTTCAGACTACTTTTGGAGCATCTTGCATGAATCGAGCATCAGTTTTTGAGTGGCATAAGAGATTCAAGGAAGACAGGGAATCTGTAAGGGATTATGAGTGGTGTGGGAGAAGTAAGGAAGTCAATACACCAGAGTTGATAGGCCAAAGGGTTAGGGTTAGTGTTACTAAGTTGAGGTTTTAAGGGAGTTCAGGAAGAGATTCCATCAGAAGAGGCCAGCCACTCTTCAAATTGGGTCAGTGGCATTTGCACCAGGACAATGCACCAGTCCACAACTCCATCCTTGTTACAGACTATTTGACCAAGATGGGCATCAAGACAGTTCCTCATCCTCCCTATAGTCTAGACCTTGCTCCCTGTGACTTTTGGTTATTCTCTAAGCTCAGAGGCTGTCGTTATGAGACAATTAAGGAGATGAAAGAGGCTTTGACAATGGTCATTGTCACGCTCACACAAGAAGACTTCCATGGGGCGTTCCAGAAGTTGTTGGAATGGTACAAGTGCATTGCAGCTGGAGGAGATTAATTTGAAGAGGACTAGAGTTTCATGTGTGTATTATCAATAAAAGTTCCCACACGAAAAAAGTCTGGAAACTTATTTAATGATCCTCGGATTTTCTCATTTCAGAAATTCAGATAGATATAAATATTTTTCACTTTTAAATTGTTTCAATTACTATTTTTCAGAAAATTTCTTCAAAGATTTTTTATGTTGGCAAATTTATTATTTTTTTTGACTGGTATAGAAATATATTCAAAGTGAAATATGTTTCTCAGGCCTATAAAAAACAAACTTGCTCATTATTTTATGACATTGCTTTTGTAAACACTGATTAGCATCGATACTTGATTTTATATAATTTTATCTCATAATGTTTATTTTCTTTTCATAATTCATAAATGAAATTAATAACAATTATAGCAATGATTGAATTTGATTTCTACTTTGGTTATTTGTTGATTTTAACAGAGAATAATTGAAGCTTCTTCATTCTAGTTTAAGGAATGCTCTCTGATTTAGAAGAGGTGTCATCGGTATGACACATTAAACTGTTTCTGATAGTGAGGCTCCAGTTCTGGATCTTTGGGGAGTGTGGAATACATCTTCATTATCATTATTCCTAGGTTCACTCTAACCTGGAGTTGTAGTACCTGTAAGGGTCCGATCTAGAGGTCAAATAGGTCTGTTAGGGTCCCATCTAGAGGTCAAATAGGTTTGTTAGAATCCAATTTAGAAGACAAATAGGTCTGTTTGGGTCCCATATATGGGTCAAATTGATTTGTTTGAAAATGATTAGTATTGGTCAGGAATATGTGATACCATATAATTGTGTGCAAACAAATGATTATAATTAAAAAGAATATTAATGTTTGATAGGAACAGTATGCAAATTATTCATATTAAGAATAGTTTGAAGTTGTAATTATTTACTTAAGATTATTATTATTATTAGTTAACGGAAACTTTATGACTGCTAGCAAATTATAGATGTGAGATAGGAAGAATTGAAAACATAAAGCTGTGTGCAAACAAATGATCAAAGTGCAATTAAAAAAAAACAATGGAACATTGAACATATACATTTTGCAATCAAACATTTAAAAAAGAATCAAATTGTGGCATTAAATAACCCATATGGAATTGAAATACAATTCAAGAAATAAAACAAAATAAAAGGATTAAAAGAAGTTTGTAAAAGGAGGACCAACCAGTTCCCAACATCAAATGACTAGATGAAAAAAAGTAAAAATGAGAAGACTTCCTCCCCCCACCCCACAATTTTAATAATCCTATTAGATGTAAAAAAAACGTTTTAATTCTTTATTTATGGAAAAAGAATTCACACTAAAGAAAGCTAAGTTCAGATAATATTATCAAATGTAACACATTTTGCAATATCCTACATATGAGTATGGTAGTTTGTTAGCAAAAATATATGTCTTCAATTAGTATGTTTATATATCTGCGACTGGGCTATTGGTTTAATGGTTATAGTTGTTGGCGACCATAGTCGAGGGTAACCCGAAGGCTCCCTTTTCGATAGCTACTACACCAAGGTGTAGGGGAGGGCGCTACTCCTTTCCCTGGATTGCTCCACTTTACCCTTGATCCGTACCTTATTATGCTGAGTGTTAAGCAAGGAGGCATCAAGTACCATTTTTTGAGTCTTTGGTATGACTCGACCTGGGATTGAACCCAGGTCTCCCGGGCCATTGGCGAACACTCTAACCCCGGGCCATTAATGGTTATAGTGTGCGTCAATGGTCCGGGAGACCGGAGTTCAATCCCAGGTCGAGTCATACCAAAGACTCAAAAAATGATACTTGATGCCGCTTTGCTTAGCACTCAGCACTATAAGGTAAGGATCAAGGGTAAAGTAGAGCAATCGAGGGAATGGAGCAGCGCCTTCCCCGATACATTGGTGTAGTAGCTATTGAAAGGGGAGCCTTCAGGTCCCCCTCGACCACGATTGCCAACTTTACATATCTGTGTGTGTGAGCAAGCGAGCTTATCTAAGAGGGGAGGGGTTATC
>CAUZXS010002484.1:0-42500 GCA_963585895.1 Sepioteuthis lessoniana | reverse complement strand
TGTGTGTTATAACGGTGTACGGTTGTCACTATCTCACTTGGTGGGTTTGTAGCAGACCAAATATGATATAATTTGGAGAGTGCTCAATATCTGTGATAGTGCTAAAAAAAAGAATATATATATATATATATATATATATATATATATATATATATATATATATATGTATTCTTTTTTTTTTTAGGAAAAGTCAGAACGGCTTTCTAATAAATCGTTTCACGACCCAACAAATTCTGACATTCCGTTGAAACATCAAACGAGTAAGGATAAAGAATTTTGAGTCAACACAACTGTTCGTAGATTTCTCCTGGGCATTTGATTTCATACGCATAAAGCAAATGCAACTTTCATATGGTCTCTCTATATGGTGCTTTACAAATACAGGAAAGCAGTGGTTCGTTCACTTGATGAAGACACCGAATTCTTCGACATTGTTGCCAGAGACTTGCAAAAAGATACATTTGCACCATATCTGTTAATACTCTGCCTAGACAACTTACTTCAAATGACAATTGAGCTAATAAAAGAAAATGCTTTCACATTAAAAAAAAAAACAAGAAACAGATGATACCCTGTAGAAACTATGACATACACAGACTACGTAGATGATCTAGAGCTTCTTACAAATACACCAGCCCAAGCATCACCTACAGCCAACAGCACGAGACATTGGCCTTTTTGTGAATCATAAGAAAACAGAGTTCATGTGTTTTAAACAAAAAGGAATCATTTCTGAAATTAGTAGACCAGTTCACATACCTCGGCAGCAATATCTCATCTACTGAAAGTAATGTTAACATAGACTTAGTGAAGGCATGGACTGCTATTGACAGATTAACAACTATATGGAAATCTGATCTATCAAATATAAAATGGGATTTCTTCCAGGCTGTAGCTGTGACTATGCTACTATATGGATTTATTTGGACATTAACAAAACAGATAGCGAAAAAGCTAGATGGGAACTACGTAAGAATGCCGCATGCTGTCTTGAGCAAATCCTGGAAGCAGCACCCAACAAAACAACGTCGATGCAGCCATCTATCTCCAATTACACAAACCATCCAAGTAAGACAAATAAGACATGCAGAGCACATCTGGAGAAGCAAGGACACTCGTAAATGACATTCTTTTATGGAATCAAATTCATGAACATACCAGCATTGGCCGACCAGTAAAGACTTACATACATCATTATATAAACTGAAAATAGTTCAAATCTCTTTTTAGGTTCGTTTCATTGGTTTTGGTTTCATATGCTTTTTTTGAAATCGAAAGGAAATACACATTCTTTCAACGGAAGTTTTTTTTTCTTCAATCTGATGATTGTGTGTATTGTGTATGTAGTGATGTGGAGTAGTCACATGTATGTGTGTGTATATGAGTGAATGTGTCCTTATGTGCCTGTAGTCATATAATTTATGTGATATAATGAAAATGTTTAAAACAGGTAGATATGAATAAAATATTAAAAAATATAAACATAGATAGATAGATGTGACATGGATTTCTTATCTCGGAAAAATAAATTGTTGGAAACTAATTATATCACATAAATTTGAAACTGAACATCACCAACGGAAATAGAATGTTAAAAACTTTCTAATCTTTTCGTTTCATTTAAAAATTCAAGATCTCTTTTTTGTTTGTTTGTTTGTTTTCGTTGTGTTTTTTTAGATGTGTACTTTTAATATTGTTGGATTTATCATTAAAAAGCTATTTATTCAGTTGACTTATGACATGTTGATACTTGGGGATCAACAGCATGAACTCAAAATCGTAATTTTTTAGAGTGTTTCATTTATAATCAAAATATTGTGATTTTGCTGCGTGTTTTTTTAAATTGAGCACTTTTAACATTGAATTGTAATATATGTACAATTTCCCTTTTCAGTAGCTACAACACCGAGGTGTAGGAGAGAGCGCTGCTCCTTTCCATGGATTGCTCCACTCACCCTTGATCCGTATCTAATAATGCTGAGGAGACATTAAGCAAGGAGACATTAAGTACCATTTTTGAGTCTTTGGTATGACTCGATCTGGGATCGAATCCCAGTATCCCGGACCATTAGCGAACCCTATCACCATTATGCCAATAGGCCGGTTATATATTATAATCAATATTCTAAAAATAAAATTAAGTAATGTTCATGACTTAGAGTTTCACATACAGTGGATAAGTATGATCATCAGATGAATAATCGGACTGATTAGGCTTCTTTCTTCTTTTAGCAATTTGGAACATAGAGCATGTGTGAAAAAAAGAAGAGGACAAAGAAAGAATGTAAAAAGGGAAGAAAAATATATAAGAGTTATTCAATAAATAAGGTGAATTTTGCCTAAGGAGTTGGTAATATGAAGCACTGTTTACAATTGCACATTTTTCGAGGAAATACTGATGGGTCCTTCCATGTCTCAGAAGACAATCAACATGACCTTTTTTAGTTACTGTGTATTTCTCTTCCATGTACTGTCTCTTTGACTCAAACTTGTAGAGTAGATTGCGTATTTAGTCCATTTGTAAACATTTTTTAAAATTTAAACAAGCTTCTCGGTACATCACCGATTCTTCTCTAAATTTCATATAGTTTGCTCTTTTAAGTCACCGAAACTTTAATGACAGATTTCTATTTCAAGTAAACTTTGACTTGCTGCCATTTTGAATAGCCTCAAAACAAATATTTCTGTGAAATCAGAATATCTATTAAAATAATTTTTGCTATAAACCAGTTATAAAAAATACTGAGTTTATATTTATGGATAAAAATTATTAAAGAGAAAATAATTTTTTTAAAGTTCCTCTTATTTATAGAATGACCACACACACACACACATTCTCTCTCTCTCTCTCTCTCTTTCTCTCTCTCTCTCACACACACATACACACACACACACACACACACACACACACACACACACACACACACACACACACACACACACATATATATATATATAGCAGCTTCTTAAAACTAGTGCATCCAAAGATGACTCCTCACGCTACTAAGAGAGTGGTAGGATATATATAAGTTGGTTGACCGTTGTCGAAGGCAACCCAAAGACTCCCTTTTCAATACCTACTACACCGAGGACGCCACTCCTTTCTGTGGATTGCTCCACTTACCCTCGATCCATATCTTATAATCCTAAGTCTTAAGCCAGGAAGCATCAAGTATCATTTTTGTTGTCTCGATTGGGATTGAATCCCATTAGCGAACACTCAAACTATTATGTCAATATATATAGGTATCATACAATGACTATTGTTTATACAGCAGCATTGCTTCCAACAAATCCTTCATCAGATGATGGGTTCAGGCATGGTTTCGGAGCAGAAGCATCATTATCAGAGCGCCCCAGCAGTAACTCACGATACCACCAGACTTTGTTGGATTGTCGTCACTCTATGGGATTGCCATATCAACGCTGATGCGATTATTGTAGATATCTTTTATGTATTTCCTCTTGTCTGACGGAGAAAGTCCAAAATTAGTCAAGAATGCAGAAGTTGAGTAGGTAATGAAACCTCGACATCCGACCTCGATAGGAAATACATTGGTTATCCAGCCATTTCTGACACATTGTTCTCGCAGATCCTCATATTTTTCAGCTTACGCTGATGTGCCCAGTCAAAATTTTCTTCAAAAGAGACCATTAACGCAATAACGAAAATTTTTAATTTAATGGACCAAATGACAACATCAGGATGCTGAGTCATTAACACTATTTCTGTTGGAAATACGAAATGATGTTTTAAATCAGTTGTGACGTGCCAGTCCGTGCAGCCATCGAACAATTATGATTTGTATTTATTTTTACTCGAAAGTTTCGAAATGTTTCCTTCTTTAACGAAATGAATGACTCTATTGGTGATATTATTAAGAGCTTTATTTGCAGTCTCACAACATATCTTCGCTGCTTCGGCAAAAATCTCAAGGACTTCGTTATGTCTCCACGTATAGCTTCTTAGAGTGATACTCGCATCCAGTGAGAATATGTTTGAAGCTGGCAGTTTTTCCACATGCTCTGCATCGGTCGGAATCATGAAGGTTGATTGGTGTTGGTAAAATGTCGTAGACTGCCTTTATAAGGAAACAATTTTGGGAGTTCCATGAGCTTGGAGTCGCCCCATGTGATAGCTCTGTCATTTGCATTCTCCCACTTGGTCCATGCGCCTTGTGTCCTTCGTCCTACAGCTATAGCAAAACGCCTGACTTCCTCAAGATGATGAATTTCTTCCGAAACCATTTTTCTTTTGTTTATTGTGGATTCCTTGGACCACCAATGCTGTGGATGAAGACCTAGACCTGCTCTTCCATTTACCACAGTGCTAATTATTTCTTTCATCTTAAGGGACGATTCTGCGTTCTCTACAGCTATTTTTGCCTTCCATTTCCAACCGGTTATTACGGAAGGCTGGGTGTTCTTCACTAGAGGGTCACGAGAGTCACGCAGCATCTGGAAAAGTTGTGCTTTACCAAATTTAAATTCCTCAACAAGTGACAACGTCAGAAGTTTTAGCTTCGTTGATGAACTGTATAAGGATACATTTGTTAAGGAGTTAGGTACTCCTAACAGTTTTTCGTATATTTATTGATTAACCGCTCCACTGTTTCAAGTTTTGTAATTGATACCTCATATATTTGCATTGACAATGAGAATTTAGGAATTTATCAAAATAAATAAACCAAACTTTATCTTTTTTTCATGAGGTCACATTTATCAATGGAACCTAATCCCTCTTTCAGGAATTTGCTAAGGTTCTACCAACGATGTCGATCAGTAAGTGGTAGGGAGTAACAGCAACTGAGTCTCTTAACGCTTTTTTCGCGGATTGTAGCAATTTCGTTCACATCGACGGAGAACAATTTCCTTTAATTATTGATGAACGGCAGCATTTTGAAGACTTTATTTTCATCGCATCCCATTTGAAGAGCTCCTGTCGGGGGGGGGGGGACACCAGTTGTTCCATGTATGATCTGAATTCTGCGACTAGAGTTGTTGTATTTCTTCATATGTTGAAATTATTGAAGAAAACACAAAACTTCGATTTAATAATGTTTTATTTTGGTGCGAGAAAATCAGGCTTTTACATCAAGTTGTAATTAAGGTTTGTTGTAACCTCTTAATTTTTGTGGATACAGGAGCGAAAATTACTAAGTTATGTTCACCATGGATTCTAGTCGTCCATTCGCTTGTCCCTCGTGGACTCGAGTAGTCAACTGACTTCTTGCTCGCGTCCTCATTTTTCAAACTTGCTACAAAACTATTATCCCTAACTCCTACCCCTTTCTCCTATTCCTTATCTTCATCTCCTCCTACAAAAAGAAACGGTTCCTTATTTTTGCCGCCCAATTTTGAATTCTTGGCGTCAGTGTGTCTACATTTTTCTATTTCTAGAATACTCGCCAATCGCCATTTTATCAACCTTAACAAAGTTATATAATTCATAAAAGTCTTCATAGATGGATCAGTTATTTCATCGGTGTTGACTTCAACACTACACAATATCATCTCCATTACTAAAACAAATAGACGAAAAGTATATACATATATACATTCTACCACCCTCTTTGCAGATTGAGGAGTCATCTTTGATAATGGTATCAGTTTTACTATTAATATTATTGTTAGTGTAATAACGGTGAAAAATAATAATGATAATAATAACCTTATAAAAGGAATAAATTTCTGGGCTGTCCCCTCGTAAGGTATTCGGAACCACTAATAGGATTTACACTCCTACATTTTTTAAATGGCCGTCGATGACTGCGTGGTGCAAAAAAAAAAATTCTAGAAAAATAGGATCCACGATTCCCTTGTTCCCGAACCAAAAGGTGGTAGACGTCGGTAAATTAATTCGTTTTGGGAACCTATCGGACAGAGAAATCACGTGCCTTGTGTCTTCAACTACATCCGCGCATTTGGTGTTGTCCTGCGCAAAATAAATCTTGTGTTAGGAGCCGCTCACGTGACATAGTCTATATATGCTCTACACTTTTGATAGCTCACTCTCTCATTCTTCGCTCTCCCAGATAACGACACATGGCTCAAGACATGTAACATGGATGTGAATATAGTCTGCAACTATTTTCCTTTCTCGTTCATCCTTTCAGCTGGGCGTATTCTTGTCTCACGCACGCGCACGGTCTCAAACATTTTGTCACATCCTGATAGAGTCAAATGACCAGGGTGGGAGAAAATCATTGTCATTCTCATGTGTATTAGTACTTCGCATGAAATACTCTGTCAAACAACATATATAGTCGTACCGAACAGTTTTTGATATTTTAACTTCTCGTATACACCTACTTACAAGCACATAAACGTAAGTAAGGTTTCTTACATTCTCACCCTTTGTTTCAACAAAAATATTCATTCATCATAATATTCGTGTTAGTTACACACACACACACACTCGCACACATATAGGAATATTAACAAACTATATTCGGACATTCATTCTGTTTTTGTAATGTTTCCTTTTTTTGCTTGTTGTCATATAAATTTATTTTTATTTGTATTTTCTTGTTGTAAATATTCTTTTTAAAAATTTATTTCTGACAAGGAATCAAACCGACCACGTGCGCCACTTGATTTGGCCAAAGAGAAGTAATTCCAGACAATAAGGCACCAAAAAGCTATCTCCGACTATTTGTCGATAACTACTATTGTTATATAGTCATTTACACGTTCATGCATCACAGCGACACAACATCAAAGACAGACGCATGAAGGAAAACGCCTGAAGGAAGACACAGGAAGATTTCTTTAACAACATTTTACCTCTCATTTTATTTGTAAGGTTTGCATGTGAGAGGGTGCTGGAGACTGAACATAAACTTCATATTTTGACCCCATTGTTATGACCGTCACGTTGTGTCTTTCTTGTTCTCTTAGATGCTCAACCAGAGGTCTTGGGGTCCACTCCATCGGGGCTTTTCCGAGGGCCCCCTCAGTCGGGTGTGGCCTTCCCTACCACATCTGGTCTCTACTGTCTGGAAGTCTACTGGCAACTGCTTTGGCACCCCGAACTCAACTGAGTTAAATAATAACTCAACGCCCACACGATCGCCTACTGGATCTTTGAATCGGATGTTTAATCGTCATCAATCGGAAATAACTGTCATGCAGTTCAGAGGTTACTCTCTTCCGGTGCATCACTGTAATGGCACAATGGGACCCTCACCTTGTCCCATTTCATAAGCCTTAATCCGCCCACACGATCTCTTTCGATTACTGGTCATTGGAATGTGTCACTTCCTTCCGGTGTATCACCTTGGAATAGCATTTTGGGGCAGGGTCGAAGGTCAAAATATAACACTATTGGGCCCTTAGTATGAACCTGGGGACCAGACTGTTAAGGCAGAAAAATAGCCAGCAGAAAGGTTTCGTCACTCGCTTCTTGAATAGCCGATAAGTATTTCAAACAGGCAAGAAGCTTCCCAAGAAATAAAACTAAAACAAACGAAAGTCGACAAACGAAATTCTTCCAAGTTAAACAACTGAAAGAAAAGTCAACCCAAAAATTCTGCTGAAAAGATAACTTTACAGAAGACTCAATTAGAATTAAATCAAAATTAAAAAAGACTCAATTAAAATCAACTGAAAGATAAAATTTAACCCGTGAACTCTGCTGAAGAAACAACCTTTCAGAAGATTCAAAATTAAATAAAAACTGAAACATTTTGATAAAACTAAAAAGAAAAAAAATACTCAAATTCAAAGAACTTTGTTTTCCGTACTCTCTCTCAGATAAAATCCCGCAAATTACACAAAAATTTGCAACACTTTATCTTTTCTATCCCTTTCTTTATTGCTTTCTTTGTATAAAATTCCTTTGTAGAAACTTTATTGTCTGTGTTATCTTTTTAATCAGTATCTGAACTAGAAAGCTGCGAAACTTACCGTTTAATACTACTCACTAAAGCCCCCAAAAACATATCCAGTTGAATACTAAATTTGGCTTGTCATTTTCTTGTCATATTAAATTTTATTCTCACTAAATTCTTTTATTTTGCAAATTTTATTCTTTTAAACTTCTTTTATCTTTTGTCTAGATGGTTTATATTGTTTGCATTTTAACAACATACTCTATACATTCTTGAAGTAAACCAGAGAAACCTTAAGCAAATGGACCAGAGGACAAGAAAACTAATGACCGTGCGTTAGGTCTTATATCCCAGAGATGGCGTTGACCGACTATGAGCGTCAAGAAAAGAAGGAGGAAGAGAGATTGCCAGCATTGAAGATTGTGTTGACACATCAATACAACGACTTGAAGACTACATAGAAGACTGATTACGTCCGCCAGAACCAATTCTGACAATACGAGGATAGACAGAAGGGAAATAATCAGAAAACAAAAATGGGAAGAAAAAGAACTGTATGGACGTTTTAAGCGACTAATGAGCAACATTTCACACAAGAAAATGTGGACGTGACTAAAAAAGGAAAAACTTAGGAGAGAAACTGGATCTCTTCCAATAGCACCTCAAAACAATGCCATAAGGGTTAATCATATCAAAGCAAGAATCAATAAGTCACAACAAAACAGCAGATGTAGGTTATGTGGTGATACAGACGAAACATAATAAGCGAATGCAGCAAACTAGCACAGAAAGAGAAGACTGGACACGATTGGGTGGGAAAAGTGATCCTCTGGGAATTGTACAAGAAACTGAAATTTGACCATGCGAACAAATGGTATATGCACAACCAAGAATCTGTCCTAGAGAATGAGCTGCACAAACTCCCCTGGGATTTTGAGATACAAACAGATAACCTAATCTCGGCCAGATGACCAGACTAAGTAATAATCAACAAAAGAAAGAGAACTTGCCGATTTGCTGTCTTGGCTGACCACAGAGTAAAATTGGAAGAAAGCTAAAAGAAAGATAAGTATCAGCCTTGCTATGGAATAGAAAAAACTATGGAACATGAAAGTGACAATTATACCAATTGTAATTAATGCTCTTGGTACAGGCACTAAAGGATTGATATAAGGACAGGAGGACTTGTAAATAAAAGGAAGAATGGAGACCTTCCAAACCACAGCATTATTGAGATCGGCTAGTATACTGAAAAGAGTCCTGGAGACTAGAGGAGACTTGCTGTCACTCAAACTCCAGTGAGAAACTGTCTGCTAATGCTGGCTAGAGGCTGACACCATCAAACAAGTGGAAATGAAAGATAAGATTCAAAAAGAATATCTCAGGAGAACTAGAAAACTACTCGAGACAAAACTCTCCAGCAGAAACCTCATGAAAGGAATAAATACTTGGGCTGTGCTCCTCATTAGATATTCGGGACCCTTTCTCAAGTGGACCAGAGATGAAATGGATCAAAGAACAAGAAAACTAATGACCATGCATAAGGCATTACATCCCAGAGACGACGTTGATAGACTATATGTATCTAGAAAAGAGGGAGGAAGAGGATTTACCAGCATTGAAAACAGCGTTGACGCATCGATACAACGACTCGAAGGCTACATAGAAAAACACGAACGAGGACTGTTTACAGCCATCAGAAATTATACTGACAACACGATAGATGATTGAATGACAACAACTAGGAAACAAAAATGGGGGGAAAAAACAACTCTATGGCCGCTTTAAACGACTAATAAACAACATTTCACACCAGAAAACCTCGACCGGGCTAAGAAAAGGAAACATTAAGAGAGAAACGGAATCTCTCCTAATAGCAGCACTGGACAACGCCGTAAGAACCAATCATATCAAAGCAAGAATAGGTAAGACGCAACAAAATAGCAAACGTAGGCTATGCAGTGACACGATCAATCACATAATAAGCGAATGCAGCAAATTAGCACAGGAGTATAAGGCGAGACACGACTGAGTCGGCAAGGTGATCCACTGGGAAATGTGCAAGAAATTTAAATTTGACCATACTAACAAATGGTATATGCACAACCCAGCACCTGTCCTTGAAAATGACACGCATAAACTCCTATGGGACTTTAACATACAAACGGATCACCTAATTCCGGTCAGAAGACCAGACCTTATAATAATCAACCAAAATAAAAAGAGAATTTGCAAAATTGTCAAGTTTGCTGTCCCGGCGAACCACAGAATAAATCTGAAGGAATGTGATAAGAAGGATAAGTACCTCCACCTTGCTAGACGTGGAACATGAAAGTGACGTCTTTAATTGGATCGTTTTGAGATGAGGCTTCTTAATCTGAGAATTAATTTTTATTTATTGCGGACTTTTTTGTCCTCATCTTGGTAGTTTTTTTGTGTTGTTTCTTCTTTCACTACGTTTCGGCCAAATTTCACCTCTGGCCTTCTTCAGGTGATTTTATCGCGACCTCGGATTGGAATGATGAGTCTTGTAACCGTATGCCCAGTAAATACTGCCTTCCATAGTTGTTGTCTATCGCACCACGTTTTTGACCAAGTAAACCTCTGGCCGGCTTGGGTAGGATTTGAAACCGCTATCTTCTGACAATGCTCAACGTCTCTATCCGCTGCGCCACGGGCCCCAAAGGGCGATCAAGGATGGACTTTTTGGTCTAATAAATCCTTATCTGGTCTTCTATAGTCGGGTCCGTACTGAGAATTAATTTTTATTTATTGCGGACTATGGAAGGCAATAATTACTGGGAATACGGTTACAAGACTCATCATTCCTATCCAAGGTCGCGGTAAATCTTTTATGATTTCAGGTTCAAATGAACAGCTACAGTAGCAATTGGAATACACCCTACCAAAGCCTGATTGTCACAGCTGGTGAATTTCAGAAATGCAATCTGGACATGAGGACACTTTAGAAGAATGATATGCAATAAAATTCTGTTTTAAACTTGGAAAAAATGCCACAGAAATGCATGGAATGTTCAGACAGCTTTTCGACCATCTTGCATGAATCGAGCATCAGTTTTTGAGTGGCATAAGAGATTCAAGGAAGCCGGGGAGTCTGTGAGGGATCATGAGAGGTGTGGGAGGAGTAAGGAAATCAATACACCAGAGTTGATTGGCCAAAAGGTTAGGGTTACTATGTTGAGGTTTTAAGGGAGTTCAGAAAGAGATTCCATTGGAAGAGGCCAGCACTCTTCAAATTGGGTCATGGCATTTCTACCAGGATATTGCACCAGTCCACAACTCCATCCTGGTCACAGACTATTTGACCAAGATGGGCATCAAGACAGTTCCTCATCCTCCCTATAGTCCAGACCTTGCTCCCAGTGACTTTTGGTTATTCCCTAAGCTCAAGGAAAAACTTAGAGGCTGTTGTTATGAGACAATTGATGAGATGAAAGAGGCTGTGACGAAGGTCATTGACATACTCACATAAGAGTACTTCCATGGGGCGTTCCAGAAGTTGATGGAATGGTACAACAAATGCATTGCAGCCAATAGAGATTACTTCAAAGGGGACTAAAGTTTCATGTGTGTACTATCAATAAAAGTGCCCATACAAAAAAAGTCTGGAAACTTATTTAATGATCCTCATACTTCATAGTACTGTCATACACTTCTTGGTTGGCTTAAGAACTTCTCGACATCTCCATACATAGATGGAACTTTTCTGTAATGTTTCTTTATCTCTTTTGATAGATATCAGATTGATATCATCTATTTTTTTGGTTACATGTCTAGGCAGCTCAATAACTTTGATCTTTCCTAATTGATAGATAAAAAATTGTCTGTATTTTACAGTAAATTATGAAATAAAGATTATAACATTTTTAATTGTATATCAAAGTAAATAAGGAGATAAAGATGATATATTTAGTTATATATTAAAGTCAATAAGGAAATAAAATGATAAAATGTTTAGCCATACCTTAAAGTAAATAAGGAAATAGATATAATAAAATCTTTCGTAGTTTTTTTAAAGTAAGTAAATAAATAAAGGTAATAAAAGGTTTACCTGTATTTTACAGTAAATTAGGAAAAAAAATAATGAAAAGTTTTGAAGTATTTTAAAGAAAATAAAGACAATAAAATGTTTAGGTGTATTTTCAAGTAAATAAGGAGATAGAGATTATAAAAGTTTAACTTCATTTTGAAGCAAATAAAGAAATAAAAATGAAAAGTTTAACTGTATCTTAAAGTAATAAAGAAATAAAGATAATGAAATATTTGGCTGGATTTTAGAATGAATAAGAAAAAGAAAATAATAAAAGGTTTAAAAGTATTCTAAAGTCAATAAGGAAATAAAAATAATAAAATGTTCAGGTGTATTTAAGGTGAATAAGCAAACAAAAATAGTTTTTGATGTATTTGAAACTAAATAAAGAAATAAAGATTATGAGCAGAATCTTATGAAAGTCCACTGAGTATAAAGTAAAAGAAAGTCCACTGAGTATAAAGTAAAAGAACAACTAGAATACATCCAAGGTCAAATCAATAAAATCAGAAAGTCATTGAAGATATATTATCAGAATTAGTATGGCAGATCTTAAATGAAGTTAACAGAAAGAAAAGCAACTCAAGAACAAAAATGAAAGCTGCCAGCCAAGAAGAAAGACTTTGAAATTAGAAAGAACATTTCAAGAATCTGCTTGAAAATCCTCCTGAAATCACAGATAAATCTACTTAAAAATTATTTATGGCCAACTAACATCAAAGTTGGACTCATTACCAAGGAAAAACTTGACGTAGTTCTGAAAACAATTTAAAGCTGAAAAGCTGGAGGTTTTGATGAAAGTATAGAAGACAAGGAAATTTGATGATATAACTTATTCAATTATGCAATGTTGTGTATTAACAAAATGAAGAGAAACAATGAAAGAAAAAAGAAAGGTGAACTCAAAATCACTAAGGACTGCAAACCCTACCCTTTTCAAGCTTATCTGACCTGAGATCAGATATGCTTGAAAAGCAATAGTTTTTGGAGTAATTGCACTAATGGGTAGAGTGTTCGCCAATGGCTCGGGAGACCAGGATTCAATCCTAGGTCAAGCCATACCAAAGACTCAAAAAATGATTTGGTTTCTTTGTTTTTATGGCATATCAACCTTCATGGGTTATTTAATGCCAAAGCACTCCTTCCAGAAGAGCAGCAATGATGCTATTAACCTATAGCTGGGAGGATAAGGGGGTTCATACCTTTCCCAAGGGTATTTGTCCAAAAGCAAATATAATAGCATAACTGGTGTTTGAACTCACCACAATTCCGCAGTCCAGCACTTTAACCATTACACTACGAGGACACCCTCCCTTAAAAATGGTATTTGATACCTCCTTGCTTAACACTTGGCATTATAAGATACGTATCAAGGGTAAAGTGGAGCAATCCAAGGAAAGGAGTAGCACCCTCCCCTACACCATGTTGTTGTAGCTATTGAAAAAGGAGCCTTTGGGTTGCCCTCGACCATGGTCACCAACTTTTTTTACGTAGATCCATAATGTCTCAGATTCTGTGTATTCATTGAATCATTAAAGGAGTAAAGGCAAAAATCTTGAGGCAACACTTTTATTTGTAGATTTCTCCAAGGCATTTGATTTCATATACAGAGGAAAGATGAAGTTAGTAGATTTAATGATAGAAATTGATTTCATGCTAAAAAGTAATTAGCAGATGATATCCTACAGAAAGTAAGATGAATGTAGACTACACAGATGATCTAGCATTTCTTGTAAATACATCTACTGAAAATGAATCTCCACTGCTTATCTCGGAGCAGGCAGCAAAAGAAATTAGCTTCTCTGTGAACACAAATAAAACAGAGTTTGTGTGTTTTAAACAAAATTGTGCCAACTCCACATTAAATGGCAAGCCTCTAAAATTAGTAGATCATTTCACATGCCTTGGTAGCAGTATCTCATTAACTGAAAGTGATGTCAATACAAATATAGGAAAGGTGTGGACAGTGATTAATTATAAAGAAATCTTATCTCTCTGACAAAATAAAGCAGAAATTCTTCATATCACTTCTATTTCATGACTGCACCTCAAGAATTTTAATCAAGTGCTCAGAGAAAAAGCTAGATGGGAACTACACAAGAATGTTGCATATTGTTTTGCACAAGTCTTGGAAGCAGCACTCAACAAAACAGCTGCTGTACAGCCACTTGCTTCCCATCTCACTAGACATCCAAGTTAGGAAAATAAAAAATGCTGGGCACTGCTAGTGAAGCAAGGATTTACTCATAAGAACCATTCTCCTGCCATACAGTCACAAATGAACACACCAGTTGGTTAACCAACTATAACATTTATCAGCTCTGTGTGGACACTATATGCCATCTAGAGGACTTGTTAAGAGTGATGACCAATAGAGATGGATGGCAAGTGAGAGTCATGTAAACTCATGCTACCAATATGACTTGATGATGAAAAGAAAGTTTAACTATATTTTCAAGTAAATAAGTAAATAAAGATGATAAAAAGGTTCAGCAGTATTCTAAATTAAATAAGTAAATAAAGATAATAGAAAGTTTGAATGTATTTTAATGTAAATAAAGCTGTAATCTAAAAATCATAATAATGTACGTTTGTGTTATGTTGTCTCCAACATGATACCAATATAGGGATGATCATCTTGTGGAGAAAAGAAACAGTTGCACCAAAATCTTTTAAACAATTGTAGATATTGACTTTATCATTTTCATTGACTGGTTAAAAATATGGATTGCTGATTTTTAGACCATTTAGTGGAAGAAGAAGAAGAAGAAGAAGAAGAAGAAGAAGAAGAAGAAGAAGAAGAAGAAGAAGAAGAAGTTTCAGGTATCTATTTATTTTAACATCAGACTGAACTTCTTTTATCTCATATCTTTGAGTTGTTCATTTTTCTCTATGTGGTATCCATCTTGCCACTTTCACTCAGAGTGGAAATGAGTCTCTTTCCCAGAAAATAAAGTCCATATTTATGTTAGCCTGGGTTTCTAGAATGAAACATACAACTTACTCTCCAACCTTTTTTCCAGGTGTCTTTGCTGAAATCTGCAGATCTCAAGTTTCACCTGACAATGTCAGGCTTATTTCCAGGTGACATTGATGATATTTGTGTTCAATAGCATGATTTTCAGTACATCATATTACATATGTTTTTAAATTTTAGTTATGAAGTATTTCCAGAAAGTGCATGATTGAACACAACAATATATACACATATACAAAGTGTATATATCTGTGACAACATTGGAATAATACATATTGAAAACAACAATAAAGTTTATGCTTTAAGAGGATCAAACTCTCATCTCTTTTTGCCTTGGGTTAGTCCAGTTTTCTGTGCCAACTGCCTTTACTTTTTGGTTATTAGGGCAATGATATTGAAGTCATCTAAATACTTATAAACCTACCAAATAATCTTATCTCTAATTTATCAGGGCCACTGCTCTCATAGCTAAGTAATAAAAGCAGTTAGGTATGGAAAACTGGAGTTCCTCAAAGTAAAAAGGGGATGAGTTAAAAATTTTCTGGGAACCGGGCCAGCACATACTACTCCCCAATTCTCTGACCAGTGGAGTGTCAAATCTGCTTGGTGGCCCTGGAAGGGTAGGTGTCACATGGTCTATTACTGAGAGGAGAGAAATAAGAAATTACTACTACCCCTTCGTGTTCGAATTAGCAGGCCGCCAAAGGCTGACTGCTAAAAAGAGGAATAGTAATGTAGGTCAATCCCTTGCTGCCAAAGTAACGAATCCAGGTCAGAATGGAAGCCAACAGATGTTTGTACTCTGTGACTGGATGGATAAAGAATGGGGTATATGGACATATAGTAGTCCTAACGAATTGCCTGACTGGGGGAGAAGAAGATAGAAGCTAAATGATTGGCTAGAATCCCGAAGCGAAATTAGCCCCCTTTTTTGTCAGTGGAAATAGGGATAAGGAAAATCAGTTTTGAAGATGAGGTCGCCATGAGAGGACGTAGGATCTGACGCCAACTCCAAGTGAAGAAGCAAAATAGAGCTCTGGACAAAAACAGCAGATGCCTCAAGCCGAGCTCCCTTGAATCCCACTTACTCGTTAAAGAAAATATTCTCCGAAGGAACCCGTCAAAAGATAAGGCTGTTTCTCCCTACACCCTTCTTAAGCATTGCAATTACTCTCTCTCCCTCTCCCATTTTAAAGAAAGACGAAAGAAAAGAAAAAAAGGAAGAAAGACATTTATAATTATGTGTTATCCACTGATAATGTAGCCAACACGTTGAATATGTGTATCTGCGTGTGTATTAAAAAGATTGTTATATTTTAATGTCCTCACGTGTTGAAGTTTGTTCATTATGTTATCTGCCGTCAAGGTGTCTGTTTCATGTTTGTTTTCAGCTTCTTTCGCCTTATGTTATTCTCGCCTAAACTGTCCTATTCTTTCCTTTAAAAATATTATACAGGAAACCGGAATTGTCGACTACTATGGATAATATTATTATATCAAAACCTATAGGCTCATATCTTCCATTATCCTAGGGGTAGGAAGAGCCAGTGGCCTGGTGGGTGTGTGTTTAATGTGAAATTTGGAAACCCCTTGCCCGCAGCGGTCAGTCTAAACCCAAATTAACTCCCACATAATATGCCAGTTCCTATATGCCCGAGAAAGGACTCTGAACAAGGACTTATTCTACGAGAGATCAAGTGCCAGACCGCCCCGTCTTCACACGTGCGAAAAATAAACTCCCCATTTGGTGATAGCAATATTTAAATGCACCAGTTCCCATACGCTTTTAAATGGTTGCTCATCCGGGGATCTTTTTATTTTAATTTGCCGTCACAGTAGGTTTCATATATTTTCTATGAATACTACTTTAAGAAAATTGACATGTTGCTAAGTGAGGGGGGGGCTGTATCATAGATACAGGGGGGACTTTGACTAGCTCTGACTGAGAGTTTATCTTTTATTGTTGTTTCTGTCATATACTGTTTCCTAGCTGTTGTACAGGTAATGATCCAAGTTAGTCATGATTAATAAAACAACCAAAATTAAGAAGGTGAAGAAAATACTAATTAAAATTAATTATAATTATTAATAATAGAAAGCATCTCTGGCAATTGATTAAACTGATTACTACTGAATAAGATTCTTATACTCTGGTTAATCACTTCACAGAGTTTTTTGAATATATACTCCTTGACAATTACTACTCTTCTTGAAAGAATTCAATCACATATAACACCAATATGCCTACACTGATAACTCCTGGTATTTATTTATAGAACATCACAACTACTTCAAAAAACAATTATCACTTCTAATAGATTAAAGATTTTGTCCATATTGATAGATTCCTTAAACTAAAGGCTTTAAAGTTATAAACAAAAATAAAATCAACTCCATTAGATATATTTGAGGAGAAACTCAAATCTAACTTTCATTATATCTAAAACCAACTCAAATGAAATTCTATTCATTTTATATTTAGTGCAGAACGAGACTTGCTTATGTAGTATATTGTAGATCTGATACAGAATTATCTACTTGCAAAATCTCATTTAAAACTAATAATAGAATAACAGTAATAATGAAGAGTATAACCACTCAGAGTGTTAGGAAAAAGAGCAACAATAATAAGATGGAATCAAACTAATAACAGAAGTCATAAGTAGAGTATTGAGCCGGAGTATTGTGATAAAAACAACAATAATAAATTTGAGTCAAATAATTAAAAAAATAAAAATAATAATGAAGAATGTTGTCACTCAAATTTAATTTTGTGTGCAAAACTATAAAAGATTTTATATACTTTCAATTGAATGTAGAAAAATGAGACTCACACAGTTTGTAAATTTAACACAAAACAATCTATTCACCAAGTTTCATTTAGATAGTTTCTTTAACTCTTAAACTTAGGATCCGCCATGCTTTGAACCTTTCATTCTATGCACCTGGATGAAAATAGGTTAAAAAGTAAAATGTTATAATCGGTTAGTTAACAGTCTAGGCAATAGTGATGAAGAAATAGTGGTTTCTTTGCCAGAATTCAGACAGCCAAAATAAATATACTTCCAAGCAGTGGCACAAATACTGGCTGCTCAAGTTCACATTCTGGTTATATAAAAGGCATAAAAAAAGGATGACCTTCCTCTGTGTTTTTGAAGACCATAACTAGTCTCACCTCAAAAAAAATTTTAAAAATTTCTCTTTGGGAGCTTTCCCATCAGGGAATTTGAAAAATTCTAATTCAATAGATTTTAATTGTTTTATATGGTAATGGGGTCTCATCTACTATATAAATATAAGGGCAATCTGTCAATCCTGCCATATATGTCTTGGAATTATCTGTCCTTCAACTATATAAATACAATGGTTTCAATGACATCTCAGAGAAAATCAAAACAAAGAACAGATAATTCTTGTTTCACATATAGATCGGACAGAAAGTCAGAAACCATTTCACGATGATATTTTCTATATTAGAAGTTCTGAATGTAAAGCACCCAAAATAATTTGTGTAAAAAATATTTTGAATTTTTCCAAGGCAGGAGCAAAAACAATCAGAAGCGCTGTTGTAGAGCATCATCCCACAGCATATTCAGAGGTTAAGCATCTGTCCGAAAACCAGTATCTTTTTACAGCATATCTCAAACATGGCATATATTTCGATTTTCATTGTGCATGTTATGATATTCATAACAGAACTCGAATACTGTAATTGATTGAAAAATACAAATACATATGATGCACTTTCATAAAATTGTGTTTTGTAACACACTGCATATGTGAGTGCACAAGATGTTGTAGGGTGCGAAGAAAGTATCCTTACCTGGTGCATTGGATGCGTGAGGAATATTTCCACACTTCTTCCCTCACACAATGGTTTCTCTTCATAGCGTTTGAGCAAATTATTAAAATCAGCTTTCTGCTTGTATTCAGCCAACACTTGTAAACTGTAATGGTGATTTCGCACATATTCTTGATAGATACACAACATTGGCAGTAAGATGTCGAATAAGTCACCTACATTCATGAAAAACAAGGAGAAAAACAAGTCATAAAACAAACAAGACAAGAAATTAAACTCTAAATGAAAGTAAATTATCAAATATTTTTAGTCTGTTAACAATAATCTATTTTTATTTAGCAAAATATTTTTTATCCAACAAATTTTAACTTAATGATTGCTGAATTTTAAAAAAAAATTGTTTACTATTTAAAAAAAGTTCTTCCTACTATGACATGCTTAATCAAATAGTTATTATTGTCAGAAATGGAATTGGCAACCCAATTTCAAATCCAAGGTAAGGTGAGACTGTTTGCATTTCACTTCCCACTAATGCTCTTGAAAAAGGCATGAATCCATCTCTTCTACCTGTATCAATGGTTAAATAGTAGGGTATACTAGGATCTTTAGGCTTGGTATGGCAACCAGTCAAGGAGAAAGTAAACTCTGAATTTAAACCAGCTCTACTCCTCTGAAAAAACTGACCATGGTGAAAGTGTTGGATAAATACACATTAAAACACTTATCACTTATTGGCAAGGACAATGTTGACACATTCAGACAATGGATGCTGACCCCACTTGAACTCAAAGCCATTGAATAAGGAATTTTTAAAAATGATGGGAAGAAGCAAGGGTCCTGTGAGGAGGCATTTGAAGTTTGGAAAGTGACAATATAATTTCAGAAGACATGTAAGTAGGAAAAAGGCATGAAAGGACACATGGAAGACAAAAAGAGTAGAGTATTGCCAATGTGTGTAGGAATGCTTTCTATTGTTGACCTGCAATGGCTCTCATTGACACTCTCTCTTACTCTCTCTCTCTCTCTCTTACCCTCATGCTCTTCATCTCTTCCTAAAGTATGTGATTGGAACTTATCAAATAGCAATCCAACATATTGATTAATTAATCCCTCAAAATCTGAAATTGGAAAAATTAGTAAACATATACTGGATTATATAAACACACAGCTCATGGATAAACTACAAATTAACCAGTGGAAGAACACCAAAGCCGTCATCAACTGGTTCACAGCTATAACTAACAAGAACAACACAGCCTTCATCCAATTCGACATTACAGATTTCTACCCCTCCATCACTGAATACACATTTGATAGAGTCTAGAATTAGCAGCCCAGCACGTACTTGTCTCACAATATGATATTAGGATCATCAAGCACTGCCGCAAATCGCTCCTCTTCCATGACAGCAAACTATGGATAAAAAAACTCAACAACCATCTGTTTGACATAAACTTGGGTTGTTTTGATGGTTTGAAAGTGTGTGAGCTGGTCAGTGCTCTGATTCTCTCCCAACTATCAAACATAATCAAAAACACTGATATGGGATTATACAGGGACAATCATCATTAGGAACCCAAATGGACCTAAACTAGATAGTTACAGGAAAAGGATATCCAACTCACTAAAATTGCTAGGATTTAATATCACCATACACACAAATCTAAAAATAGTAAATTTCTTGGACATAACACTAAACTTATGTAAAGGCACATTTGAACCTTATAAAAAAAGAGAATGACACACCACTCTACATACACACTTCTTCAACCCCCCCCCCAGTTACAAACAAATTCCAAATGCTAGTCGCCATAGGCTATCTGATAATTCTTCAAACATCGGAATTTTTAACAAACACAAACACATATATGACATTGCACTAAGACACAGTAGTTATAGAAAAACACTAGAATTCACACCTCCAAAAGGCAAACCTAAACACAGGAATAGGAATATCATTTGGTTTAACCAGCCTTACAACAAATATGTAACATCAAACATAGGTAAGGACTTCCTAAACCTAATTACCAAACACTTCCGCAATAATAGGCCCCTAGTTAAAATCTTTAACAGAAACAACATTAAGGTCAGCTACAGTTGTACAAGAATCATATCCCAAATAATAAAAAAACACAATAAAAAAGTTTAATCATCATCTGTACCACACACTCCACCAATTAATGCAACTGTTGGGTCAAAAACACATGCCCCCTACAAGGAAAATGCCTATATAAAAATGTTGTGTACAAAGCCACTGTAAAAACCAACAGCTATGTCAATCAAAACAGAGGTGCAATAGAAGGCACCATAAACCAAAGAATTTACAATCATAAACTTTCTTTCACAGGCCAAAATTACTCATCTAACACCTCCTTATCCTCATACATATGGCACCTAAAAGACATGAACATTTCTCCCACCATCACCTGGGAGATACTAAAGCTAGCACCTGCCTACAACAAGACATCAAGAAAATGCCTTCTTTGCTTCCATGAAAAATTGGCTATCATCACCTACAAAAAAAAAAAAAAAACCCTGCTAAATAAAAAATCAGAAATTCTTTCCAAATGCAGGCATGAAAACAAACATCTTCTCTCACACTTCGACCCATACACACAACCCATCTAATACCACAACTCCCATACGAAAAAAATTTAATTAAAAAAAACAACACAAATGACACCACATCGCACCACACCTGAAGCACCATAAGTACCATTTTCATCCACTAACCATCACTCCCACCGCAACATACATACCACCATCCTCCATTAATCCCCATATTCTTCTTCATACACCCTCACAACCTGTTGACATTATGTTTTCATTAGCGTTAGTAATAGGTGGCAACACAGTACAATTATCTTATCTACCAAGTACACTCCATTATTTATTACAATAATGTATAAGTCATATAACGTTAACATAATACAGATAACTATCAAGAATATCCATCACAACCCCCCACCTATTACCTATACCTCCCAAACCTATCATTTATTTCTTTAATTTTGTAATGATAACATTTCGCTCTTCCGTTATAATCATCATCAAACTTAAAAAAACATAGCTAATGCTAACAATTATTGCAACATCTTATCATTATATTCCTTACTGTCACGTGATAGCTCACGGAGACGAAGAGGTAAGAATGATACTATCCTCCCGTGTTGCTATTAGCATTATCTAGCAGTCAAAAAGTGACCGTTAAGAGAGAATGTGGGTCACAGAGGAGATAGACCAGATGTTCGCACTTAGTGACCTCAGGTCGCCGGACTTCGGAAGGGGAAAGAGAGAGAAGCCAAATGATTGGCGGGGACCCCAAACGGAAGTGGGGTTCCCTTCCCCTCAGCGGAAGTAAAGGACAAAAAAGTAAGTTTTTGAGCAAGGCTCGTGGCAGACGGACCATAGCCATTTTACTCCGGGCTGAAGACAAAAAGATTAACTGAGACATGAGAGACCCGAGTCCCTCAAGCCAGTACTAAAAAACAGAACCAAGTCTAGTAGCCCGTGAAAGAAGAAAATTCTCCAGTGGAACCCCGTCGAAAATAAGATAAGTAACTTTGGGGACATTTTTTTCCTTTACACCCAAATTTCGTTTACCACTCTCTCTCTCTCTCAATTTGAAGAAGGACAAAAGTCAGAAAAGACGTTTATATTCGTGGACTGTCCAATTATATGTTTTTGACATTCTGAACGTGTATATATAAGTAGTAAAGGAATTTATGTATTTTCATTTTACCATGTGGTCTATGTTGTTACTTCATGCTTTCTTTCCAGCTTCTATTCGCCTTATGTTATCTTGCTTAGAACTGTCCTATTAATTCCTAAAGTATCACACGGGAAACCGGAGTTGCCGACTACTACCATATTAATATTATTACAACTAAAACCTATAGGCTCAAAATCTTCCATTGTCTCGGGGAAGGAAGTTTAGCGGCCTGGTGGGTGTGTGATAGTGTGAAATTTGGAACCCCTTTGACAGCGGTGGTCAGTCTAGCCCTAAATTATTCCCTCACGTAATATGCCAGTTCTTATATGCCTGAGAGAAGAACTCTGAACAGGACTTATTCTGTAGGGGATCAAGTGCCAACCTGCCCCGTCTTCACACGTGCGAAAATAAAGTCCCGTTTTGGGATTTTAGTTGATTTGCCGTCACACTTACGTACGTACTATCATGAATCACTATGATATTTACGTAACATATCATCAACACAATATAAATTATTATAATAATCTAACTCACATCTCATCTCAACATAAAATACCAATATTGTACAATATTCCATAGTATATTACAATACAACATATCCCTCCACCATTATATTTACTATGATTCTGGCCTACCATATTACACTCATCTATTTAAGCTTACAAATCATAGCTTTATTTCATTTTCTTCAAAATGCAATGATGATATTTTGTTCCTTAGTTATAATCACCACCACTAATATGCACACAAGTACATAAAGAAATGAATAAAGAATTTTTCTTGGCTATACTGTAGGAAAGTTTGCTACAACTGTGTTCTCCTATCCTGTAAACAACCTCAAGTTTATCATGCTGCATATGTATCTTCACACACACATACCCTAAACACTACTTACACATCCACACACAATAATCCGCCACTAAAACCCACACAAACATGCACACACACACACACACACACACACTCTAAGCACACATAAAGATTTGTACACAATTCCAATGGTTTTTGACTGTACTTTTTTATTTTTTCAATTTCTTCATTTCCTTTCGTTATCTGCCTGATGATTGTTGTTTGTAAAATGTCAAGAAAACTAAGGTCACTGACAAACTTCCATGGCATTAAATATATAAATCTAATATATATCTATTTATTATTTACATATATATATATATATGTATGTGTGTGTGTGTGTGTGCTTGTATGTGTGTGTGTATGAGATTCATTTTTATCAGTGCATATATTCATATATATATGAGCAGAAGAAGAAAGGATTAAAATAGAGACATAGTCTTCCTCAGACCACTTGAGAATATAACAACTCCCAAACTAGTTGCAGAGGTGCTTTGAAGATACCACATCCTGGCAAGATCAATGACCTCATTCTAAATTACAATAACAATTTCAAGATGAGAGTGATTTTGGTAGCCATAAGATCAGAGTGGCACAAGCTTGCGCAATAAAACAGAATAAAGCAATTTCCAGTCCAGTTTACAACTTAGAGCTAATTTTCTGGGGTATTCATTTATCCTAAACATCATTCTTTTTCATATTCTAAATTGTTAATATAACAGAACAAACAGCAAAATATAACTGAGAATACTTTATCCCTTCCTTAATATTAATATTATCATAAACTAAATTAAAAAGTAGAACCCAGTGGGGTCATGGGTAGTCTAGCTTATGAAGGTTTTTATAAAGTAGCCAAATCTAGTACCATGTATAATTCTGTCTTGTTTTCCTTAAAATTATCAATGTTTGAAGAAAACTCTTTTTTGCACATCATTCTTACAAACTATAGCCATGTCAGTACAACTGTATGGTTATAAAATACTTGGAAAGAAAACTAGATGGGAAGTCCATAACAATGTTGTGCTGTGTTTTTAACAAATCCTGGTAATATCACCCAACAAAACAGCAGCAGTACAGTCATTTCCCTTTCATCTTGTGAAACATCAAAGAAAGGCGAGCAAGAAGAGAAGAACTTATAAATGATTTTCTCCTATGGACTCTTATACATGGAAAAGACAATGTTGGCCAAACAGCAAAAATTTACATTCATCAGTTCTGCGCAAACACTTGGTGCCGTCTTGAGGACATATCAAGTGTGATGATTGATAGGGACAAATGGCAAGAGAGAGCCAAAGGAATCCATGCCGTTGGAATGTGTTGGATTGTTTGGGGGAGGGTCATATATATATGTACAAACCGTCTACAAATTGCTGGCAAGTATTTATAGACTTGCCCATTAGTAGCAGCTGGAGATTGGCCAATCAGAGATGACAAGAGCATGTATAAAGAGAGACAAGTTACAGTCTTGAATCAAAATGTATTGGAACCTTTGTACTGAAGAGACATACCTTTTGTATTAATAATCTCACTATTGGATGATTGAAAAGATGGCTACTGAATTTCAGTAGCATGCCTTAATGATGATGATAATGACAAAAACGTCCCTAAAGAGAGACAATTTCTTTTCTACTTTTTCTTTCATTTTATTTACTATTCTTTTTCTTAATATCTTAGATCTGGGAAAATGTGCTTGATTCTGAGGATTAAAATCATTGAAATAAGGAAAAGAATCTTTTACTCACCCAAAACTAAAGTTGGCCAATTTTCTAAACGTGCTGATAATCCTTTCAAGAATATTTGATGGAGAAATAATAAAGTTTCACTGAAAGAGAAAAAAAAAGATCATTAGTCAACCAACATATGAAATTAAATAATGGAATGCTTGTAGGTAGAGAAGATATTTAGTCAAGTCCCCACACTCAACTGATCCAATTTGAAGAGTGCTGGCCTCTTCCGACGGGATCTCTTCCTGAACTCCCTTAAAACCTCAACATAGTATTCCTTGTTGACTGTCTGTCCAGTGGGAACCTAGTGCATGTAGATCATGCCAGTGCTGTCAAAAAAGGAATCATCAAAATTTTGTGGTTGGGTTTGCACTGTCTGGCCTTCTTGGGTCTAGGAGAGCCAGCATACTTCCACTGGGAACTCTGTCTCTTGGTCTCTGGGTCATAGCAGTAGATCCAGATTTCATCGCAGGTCACCAGAGCATCAAGAACTGCAAGATCTGAATTGATCAGCTTGACCATCTCCCTGCTGTCATGACAACGTCTTTCTTTCTGATCTTTTCTGAGCACCCTTGGGACAAACTTTGCGCAAATCTTCTGCATCTTCAGTTCCTTGCAAATAATTGTGTGTACAGTTCCCACGCTGACATCAAACTATGCACTTATTGTCTCTATAGACACATGAAATTCTTTATTTGGCCCATCAACTCTGGTGTTCTGACTTCCTTACTCCTCCCACACTTCTCATCATCCCTCACAGACTCCCTGCCTTCCTTGAATCTCTTATGCCACTCAAAAACTGATGCTCCATTCATGCAAGATGGTCAAAAAGCAGTCTGAAGCATTCCATACATTTCTGTGGCATTTTTTCCAAGTTTAAAACAGAATGTTATTGCATATCATTCTTCTAAAGTGTCCTCATGTCCCGATTGCATTTTTGAAATTCACCAGCTGTGACAATCAGGCTTTAGTAGGGTATATTCCAGTTGCTGCTGAAGCTGTTCATTTGAACCTGACATCATAAAAATTGGTCTGTCATCTCATAAGATGTATAGCAATAACAGTGAATTTTCAAGAGTCTACAACAATTTTAAATACCTGTACCAAAAAGTCTGGAAACTTATTGAAGGCACCTCGTACTAACATTGAACATAATGGAAGGAAAAATAATATAAAATCTTTTACATATACAAGAAAATTTAACCTTTTATGAATAAAATATTCATGCTGGAAGCATAACAAGGAAAGAATATGCAAACATATCCCATGGTAGAATTATACACATATTGTTCCATGAACAAGCAGTATATGGAAAGCATACAAAATAGAAAAAAGTTTACTTGATGAATATAGATGATATGGCTATATAGTGCCAACACTCCTTGACAGGGTCAGAGACAACGTTTCCAGTGTTCAAAGAACAGAAGCAAATAGAGGTTAAGAAGGGTTTCTGGGATTGTCATGTGACATCCTATAAGCCCCTAAAAGACATGTAAATTATCTAAGAGAGGTAATTATTTCTCCACAAAAATAGATTATACAAAGTAGATTCTTGGTAAATTTGACTTTGCATATCTATGGTAATCTCAATTCTTTAAGAAAACCCCCACCTGAAAAATCACCCAGCCATAAAACACTCCTTGAAAACATCTCCATGTAGGAAAGCTCATCTAATAACCCTAAAACTATCTAATGAAAAATAATATATGATATTTTCAAATCATAATTTTTCTTATTATTATTTGTATCTTATTCATTAATTGTCGTGGTTTGGCTAGTTACATGTACTATTTTGTAAAAATTTGTTACTAACAATATTTCACATATTCTGCAACTAACATTTTAAAATCCTTTAATTCATAGCTTAAAGAACAGTTATGAGCACAGAGAATACAGATTAGAGTGTAGTATCTGTACCCATGGAAATTCAACAATTATTCTAAAGACTGGAAAATATAGAAAATGCAGATGAAAGCTGTCCTTTTCCAAAAAAATATAGATTTAAATATTTCTTAAAAAATTAATAAAAAACAGATGTATAAATATCCAGGATATAGTTTTAATTTGTTAATTATTTTATTTAACTTGAGTATTTATCTTGTGTTATATATAATAAACCAGGCCACTAGCCTAATGAGTAGCATGTTCACCAATGGTCCAGAAGACCAGGGTTCAATCCAAGGTTGAGTCATACCAAAAAAAAATGGTACTTGATGCCGCCTTGGTTAGCACTCAGCATTGTAAGGGTAAAGCGGAGCAATCCAGGGAATGGAATAGTGCCCTCCTCTACACCTTCATTTTCAAATCGGATCATAAATTGTATTTGCTTATCTCAGCACGTACCTCTGACCTGTATGTTTAACCTTATGTAAATTGAAACACATATTCAGATGTGATTTTATTTTTCATCAGAATATTTTAACATTTCTATTTGTGCATCTTTAACAATATCATCATCACTAATTATCTTTTTGCCCAGTTGGTTGGAGCTGTAGAATACACCAACTGCTTCTCTGCAGATGGGTAAGAACCCCGCCTAATGAGTGTCCTGGATATGACACTAAACAATGAGTGTCCTGATATGACACTAAACAAACGGGGTAATGCTGGAGCTTTGGGAAATGTGGAATACTCCTTCATTGCCATCGCTCCCAGGTCCACTCTAGCCTGGAGTGGTAGCACCTGAAAGGGTCCTATCTATAGAACTAAACTAAACTGCACTTATGCTAAACTGAACTGTTTGAAATAGAACTGTTTTTGAATAGAATTAAACTGTACTTTTGCTAAACTGAATTGTTTAAAATAGAACTGTTTTTGACATTAAAACTGTGTTCTTATGCTAAACTGAATTGTTTGAAATAGAACTGTTTTGACATTTAACTGTTTGTAAACAAAAACTATACTTACACCAAACTAAATTATTTGAAATTTATTTTGGCGTTAAATGACCTGAAAAGGGTTGATATACTGTAAGATAAAACAACCAACCAACTAATCACACTATCTTTATTATTTTCATCCGCTAAATATGACACTAAACAGTAGACACTGTACATCATGTGGTAAAGTTACAGTTTGGGAGTTCTATGGAGTGTGAGATCATTTCTTAGTTGGCATTACTCCCAGGTCCATTTAAAACCATTTTAAAGGACATTTTTCTTAAAACATTGATATTGCAACTAATTATGAAGTGTTACCTGTTTAACGTGATTGTGAGATACAGTTTTGTATTGTAAATAATTAGAGATAACAATTGTTAAACAGACTTTGACATAAAATAACCCAGTTAGGGTTAACAAACAGTAAAATCAACCAGCTAACCAAGCAACTAACCAACTGACTCAGCTTGTTAACAATGATGCCTTTAAAAAAACTCAGTCTAATTTCTCTAAGTATGAATTGGATTGCAAAATATGATAGAATGATAGTGAACAGCTTTATACAAACTGTTACAAATGTGGAATATACCTGAATCAAAAAATGTTGAAAAAAAAACAAAACAACAACAACAAACTGTAAACAGTTTGGGTTTGAATCACTTTTGTTTTTATCTGTCACTTGCTAAGTAATTGTAAAATATCTTTAAACAGCTACAATAATGAAATGAAACCAGATCAGCAAAAACTAGTAATGAAAATAGTAGGAATAAGGAAGTCAGACATCCTACCTAATAATATTCAATGTTTTTAGGCATTTGAAATGAATTATAAATAAAAAATGAATTAAAATCAACTGATTTTTTCCCCTTCTGAAAAAAGAAATTCTCAAAAAATCTAATTAAAAGGAAATGTTTCTCGTAAAAATTATTTCCATCTTTCGACGATGCCAAATAACAGAATTTATTCAAGGGAAGCAACTTTAATAATAATTTTTCAAAGTAACCTCCCTTGTAATCCGTATGTTTATTTCACTGAAACGGAGATATTTTTCGAGGCCGTTAATTGTAAATATAATTAAACAATGAGATTATTGAAACAAAAACAACGGAAATTATTCCTGAAAAAACATTGATATTTTTGCAGAGAGTTGATATTCGGCTAAGCAGATGGAACGATGCCTCAAAATCTGTTGAAAGGCAGTTACTCATTAATGTATGTATATCTTTTTATAAGAAATCTGATGTTATATGTTTGTATATACATTGATTTACATAAACACATAATGTGTCTCAATATATTTATAATAGCAAAAGATACATTTATATACATATGTATATAAATGTAAATATATCTATATGTATGGGAAGAATAATTTTATTTTGATATCCTTATATTATCATTTATTGTTATAAATATTCTCTCACTGCAACATTCATTCCATATTAAGTATCTATGAATAAGGGAATTACATGGAAATTTTTCGTAAATATATACATATGTATGCAGGTGTTTGTATGCTGGTGTGTGTGGATGTAAGTTGAGAGATATTTTGGTGTATTAGTGGGAAGTGAAATACCAACACCGCATCTAGGACTTGAACAAGGCTGGCCAAGTCTGTTTCCTATGGTGAATACTGCACCAATACTGAGTTTTTATTTACTTCATATTTTTCTTCTTCCCCAGTCTACCCTCATTACCAAGTTGCTGGTATTTGCACCATTACTTAGAATATGTATACTTGAGTGGGCTAAATTCAAGATGTGAAATCCTCATTTCTACATCACTATTGCCTAACAACTATTCAGTCAATTAGAATGTAAATAACATATTACAACCTTTTACATTTTTGGTGATTTTTCGGAAAGGATTTTATGGTGGGAAGCCCGTGTGGGTAGAGACTCAGAGTTCTAAGGGTTAAACTTTAAGATGCCATCCATTCTTTTCAATGACTCCAAGGCTTTCCATCACAGAATCTTTTGGATATCATTAAAACACAGTGGCACAAGTCATCGCAGATTTTCCTAAAAATTTTCACATTGTTCACTGTTTTTTCTTGCCTAGTATTTGCACCCAAATTTTTTGCGTATTTTTCAAAGAATCTTGGCATTTTATTTGTACATGGTTGGAAGGCCATTAAAATTTCTGGCTTACTTTAGAAGGGATTATTTTAAGAGTTTTCTAATTTTACTTTTTCGAGTAATGTAATTCATTAATACATATTGCTGCAAACTAATTTCTGACAAGAGTCTCATGAGACTGTAAAAACAAATTTGTAATTAGAATGCATGTATCATTAAACAGTGTGATTAAAATGTGCACAGCTGTAACAATTGTTTAATGCAAATACTGAATGAACTTTAACATGCTTAGTATAACAGTTATTGTCAATTGAAATGAACTCAGTGAGCCAAGTTCAAATCCTGGATGAAGTTGTTTGCATTTCTCATTGCATTAATGTTCTTAAGAAAAGGTATGAATTGATTTCTTCTCCTAGTGATGAGTAAATGGAATTGCAGACTGGGATCTTTAGCCTTAGTACAGCAACTTGTATTTAAGGAAAACTTTGAATTCCAACCAGCTTAAACCTTAGAACTCTGAGCCTCCCACAACCTCAGGCCTCTCACCCTGGGCTTATGAAAATGTAAAGTGTTGTAATCTATTATTGAACTGATTTACAGGCTGTTAAATTACAGCGTACTACATTCAATTGATAATTTTTAAAATATCAAAAAACAATTAAATTATACATGAAATACTAAATTGTAACATTTTATGAGTAATAAGGATGTAGAAGTAGGAAATCCACTACTGAAATTCTGGCTCCAAAGGTTTATGTTACTTCTTGCTAGCTCACTCAGGTTCAAAGGGTTACAAATTAAGTGTTTGTGTCGCATCCTATCCATATCAGAGGACTTGGGTATAAACATACATAATGGAAAAAACTGTAATTTTTGATTGTTGAAGCTGTGGAATATACAAAATAAAAGTAAAAATGATTTCTAGGTAGAGTAAGTATATAGGTCAACCAAAATTGGTCATTTTTTTTTATATATATATATAGCTAAACAACTTTTACATATATCATATTTTTATTCAACCGTTTGCAAATCTCATTAATTTAAGGTGTTAAGAAAGCTTTCTTGCTTCAAATTAATTTGATGCAGGTAAATAGATAAAGATATATCAACATCTGAGGGGGTCAGCTACTGATATGTATAGAATTTACACTCCTATATTTTTTGAATTGCCATCAAGTATCACATGGAGCAAATAATCCTAGAAAAATAGGATGCATGACTCATTTGTTCCTGAAACAAAAGTAGTGGGACACTGGTAAATTAGATACTTTTGGGAGCCTGATTGGACAGAGTAGTCACATGTCATGTGTTTTCAACTACAGCCTTGCATTTTGATTTTATCTTGCACAAAAATATCTTGCATTAGGAGCTGTTAACATGACATGGATACCTATATATATTCTACACATTTGATTACTCACTTTCTTATGTTCTGACTCCCAGCTGGACAGCTTTCACTTCTACACACTCATACAGCCTCAGACATTTTGCCACATACAGAGACAACAGCCAACATGGGAAAAAATACATTCATTGCTATAACAAAATTGGTAAATTTGCCACACTCCTATATTTTGAATTTTGCCTGGAATTCCAAATCATCTCACACATATAGATATACATTTTTAGCTTTTAGGCAGATAAATACTTTGCTGCTATATAACTTTTAGTTTCTCAGCACATGTACACACAGATATGTTTGAACAAAAATGCACTAACATTCACACAATATTTGTATCAGTCACACCTACACACACACATGAATATCTAACAAACAATATTCAGACATTCTTCCTACTTTGTAGTGTGTTTTGCTGAAGTGTGTGCATATAAATTGTCTGTTGTATGTCATTATGTTGCGAATTTTCATCTGTCTGCGTTGTTCATTTCTTTGTGTTGTAAATTGTGGAACGACTCTCAAAGTTTTGTTTATAAAAAAACCTCAAGAGAACTAACCAGCCAACTCATCCTCCACATATACAAGTCTTTTCTTGGTGCTTGTCCAGAATAGTACACTGAGGTCTTCAGTAATATACAAAAAAAGTTACATAGAAATGTAATACTTACATTCACCATCTAAATAAGAATAAGTTGAAGTCATTTTCTTCATTTTTTTACTGAACAGTTACATCTAAAAATTAAATCCTCAAATTGTTACATGTTCACATTTCTTTAATCTTTCCTTCCACCAACTGTAAATAAAGGTTGATTACCTTTGATGTGATTTTTGGGACTTAAAGGGAAAAAAATGGATGAAATGACAGAAACTTATTCTTATCTAGTTGATGAATATAAGTATTATATTTCTATCTAATTTTTTTTGTACATTACCACAGAAAGAACAGAATTTTTCTTTTTTATGCTATTCTGGACAAACACTCTTTCCTCTTATTTTATTTCATTGTATCTTGAATGATTCCTAGAAAAATATAGATTTATTTTGGAAAGAGCATCAATATGAAAAAGTCAAATTTTGTAAAAGTAAGTGTATTTGTAAAATCTGAAGTATTTATGTAGAATAAAAATTCTAGCAGTACTATTTGTTCAGTTAAAACAATTGAACGGAGAAGAAAAATCTTCAAAATTTGGCAAATGAACTTCCTTAACTATCAACTTGAATAGACAGACATTTTTCATAAACTGTTAAATCATCAGGTTGCCATGCCAAGTATTTGTTTTCATGCTATTTCTCAGGGCAGTTGAAGTTACTTGGTGGAGTCCATCTTCTCCTGAAATAACATTAAATCACCTAAAGAAAAATCTGATAAATTATAAGGGAAAAAGAAAGCTTTTTTTTTTCTTGAACTTCTTTCATATTTTTTATATCCTTAATTTCATGATGCCTTCCCAATAATCAACAAAAAATGTTTGCGAAAATATTTCATTATCTTTATAAAATAGTCTTTTAAACCTGAAAGTACCATAAACACTTTTCAGTAACCACTCAGTCTCATCTCTAATGATTGTTTAGTCAACTAGAGAATATGCTGCTCTTGTAATAAAATATAACCTGTAATAAAATATGGCAGCACAAGTCATTTTTGATTTTTCCTGACATTTCAACATTGTTCACTCTGTCTTTTCTTGTCAACTCACCCAGCTACTCATATCCAAATTTTTTTGAATGTTCTTACAAAGAATCTGGACATTTCTTTTCTAAAACATACCATCACTATAGTAAAAACAAATGGAGTTTTTTGTCTTTACCTATCCTTACTTTAAGGTGTTAAGAAAATTTTGTTGCTTCCAATTGATTTAGCGCTGCCAAATAATGAAATAAAGATGTATTGACATTTTAGGGGTTAACATAGATTGAGTTAATTAGATTTATAATCATCTGTTTTATTTTCAGGCATATCATCTTCAGCCACAAACAAATTGTTATTTGGAGATGAATTATACATACTAGCAGTACTTACTCATGTTGGTTTTACATCCTGATGCCAAGGCCTAGAATATACCAAGTTCATCTCCCTGCAGAGGAGTAAGACATCCCACTCTTCAAACGGACATCCAAGGTATAACACTAAAATACATCTGGTAGAGTACCACTTCATTGCCATTACTACCGTTTGACGTTTTTATGATTAACTTTTATCACAGAAATCTGCAGAAGAGTCACCCACAGTAGCAGCCATAAATCTAAGCAATCAACCCAAGCCATCTTTCCCATATTCAAACTGCTGAGCAATCATTTTAATTGGTAATTGATAGCTTAGTTTTAAATTTCAATTTGAACCCTATTGATTTCAATTTGCCAGATTAACCCTAATGATTTCGATTTTAGCTCTCTTGCTTTTAATTTCAACCCTATTGATTTCAATTCACCAGATTAACCTTATTGATTTCAATTTTAACCCAGTTGATTTCAATTTTAACCCTATTGATTCTAATTTCAACCCTATGGATTTCAATTTTAACCCGACTGATTTCAATTTGCCGGATGAACCCTATAACTAACGTGAGTCAAAATCTTTGTGATATTTTTGTAGTGCATGCTAGTTTGCAGTGCGTATATCATGTGACCAAAACAGTTCAAACCAAGAGGGGTACCTGCTGGGGTTGATAGTATTGTGGTAGTTGGTGTACTAATGCATTATGCATTGCTTCACGGCGTGCATGATTTGAAAACTGCACTGATAAACATGCAATTTAGACTAATTTAGGAACTTATGCTTTATGATTTCAAACTTGGCCATACTACAGTGGAAGGAACCAAAAACATTTTCTGTGTGAAATGTAATGGCACAGTAGATCATGGCACAATAACCAGATGGTTCAAGAAATTTTACTTGGGTTGCAAGAAACTTGATGATTAAGCAAGATCAGATATGCCAAAAACTGTGGATTCTAAGATTGTGCTCCAAGCCATAGAAGTAAATCTGGTGCGTAGCACTCAGAGAGTATCAGGCAAGCTTAACATCTCACTGCCCAGTGTGGTTCATCTCCTTCAAAACCACCTGGAGATGCTGAATTGTACCTCACATACTACCAAAATATTGCAAAACTTTTGACTCATCCAAGTAAAACATCATCATCATCAAAGTGTGCTGAATGCATGGATTCCTTGACTCTCTTTTGACATTTGTCCTTATCAGTCATTACTGTTGGAAAGTTCTCTAGATGGCATCCAGTATCCACAGAGAGCTGATGAATGTAAGTTTTTACTGATTGGCCAGCACTGGTGTGTCCATGTGATAATATCATTTATGAGTTCATTTTTCCCTCTCCAACAATACCCAGCATGCCTTGTTCATTTTACTTGGATGGTTTTTGAGATGGAAGGTAAGTGGCTGTATAGCTGCTGTTTTGTAGGGGGCTGCTTCTAGGATTTGTTGAAAATAGTATGCAGCATCCTTGTGTTGTTCCCATCTGGATTTTTCTCCAAGCATTTTGTAAAAGTCCACATGGTGCAACCATACAGTAGTACTGACACAGCTACAGCTTGGAAGAATTCATATTTTATTTTATTTGGGAGTGCAGATTTCCATGTGGATTTTAACCTATCCTTTACCTATGCATATACTGACATCACTTTCAGTAGATGAGATATTACTACTGAGATATGTGAACCTTTTGTTTTGGTTTTAATAAAAAAACTTGATGACACAAGAACTTATAGGATTTTTACTGTAATGCTTTTTTTTTTTTATCGGTCAGGTCTGATTTCCATATGATCGATAGCCTATTGATAGCTGTCCATGCCTTCGTCAGCCGCGTGTCAGTTTCTTCCAGGTAGCAGTCGTATCGATGCAGCTGTATGGATGCACTATTTGGATGCTAACTAAACAGCTGGAGAAGAAGCTAGACGGCAATTACACAAGAATGCTGCGAGCAATATTGAACAAGTCCTGGCAGCAACACTCCACAAGGCAGCAACTATATGGCCACCTGCCTTCCATCACGAAAACCATCCAAGTTAGACGAACCAGACATGCAGGACACTGCTGGAGAAGCAGGGACGAGCTCATAAGTGATGCACTCCTATGGACCCCCACATATGGCCTGGCAAAAGCAGGATGGCCAGCTTGAAAATACATTCAGCAGCTATGTGAGGATACGGGATGTAGCCCTGAAGACCTACCAGAGGCGATGAACGAGAGGGAGAAGTGGCGAGAGAGGGTCAGGGATATCCGTGCTAGCGGCACAACATGATGATGATGATAACTCTAATACTTGATGATATTGATGCTTTGATTGAAGAAGGAGTGAAAGATTCTAATAATCATTTCATCATTATCTCTATGATATTGAGAATTTGGAGGATTAAAATGTAACATTCGATATAAATGAAGACACCACAGAATAAATATTCCATGATAAACTGGACTGGAAATTGCTTCATTCGCTTTGAGTATTTTAACATTTTTCTTCTTGTGTCATTTGGTGGGGCCTATAATATACCAAGTGCATTTTCTGTAAAGGTGTAAGATCTCTGCAAGAAAAAAGATTTCCTGAATATGACACCAAATTGCATTAAGTGATGAGGCTCCAGTTCTGCATCTCTGAGGAGTGAGAAGTCACCTTTCATTACCATTACTTCTTGGTGTTCTCAAATTCAAAGTTGTAGTTCCTGTTAGTGTCCTCCTATCTGTGGTTTAAATAGATCAATTGGAGATAATTGAATGTTTACCCATTTAAAAAATTGTCAAAATATGTTTTTGCACATTACATAATTGGAGGCCATAATTGTTAAAATGCCTTTTGCATATCTGCATAAAATAAACCAAGAAAGGTTGACAGGCCATAAAACCAACCAATCAGCTAATCTCTTCTCTTTTAACAAAAATCTGGTTATAACATACAAATTTTGAAGTTTTATAGTTACATACATAATAAGAAATATATATATAAGTGGGTAGAGTGCTCATCAATGGCCCAGGAGACCAGAGTTCAATACCAGGTCAAGTCATACCAAAGACTAAAAAATGGTTCTTGATGCCTCATTGCTTAACAATTAGTATTATAAGATACATATCAAGGGCAAAGTGGAGCAATTTAGGAAAAAAAGTAGCATCCTCCCCTACACCTCAATGTAGTAGCTATTGAAAAGGGAGCTTTTAGGTTGCCCTCAACTACAGTCACCAACTTTACTTATATATATATATATATATATAATTGTTTTGGTTAGAGTTGGGGTATATGAAATCGTGTAAATGTTGTTTAAATACTCTTAACACTAAACAGTGGGCATCAAAATGTCTTATGCCAAATGCCAAGTGGTAAATTGTTCTCATTTTCTGACCTCTGTCATAATTAATTACTTTTTGGAAATTTCAAAGCTACTCAGAACTCCAGGGCTCTTCTCAGTACTCCAGCTGATCTCAACAGTGTTGTGGTCTGGAAACCTCAATCTTTCCCCAAATATATCATTCCTCCAGTCTCTTTTCCATGTTTTTGAGATTGTTTGATTCATGCCATTGTCACCTTCATTTTCCACAGTGTTTTCAGTTCTCTTGCAAGATGTAAGTATACATCTAATTTTTCACTTTATAATTATTTCATCTCTTATGAGTTTTTCACACCAGTTCTAACTGGTGTTTTTTCTCTGAAGCCTGAGTATCCATAAGTCTCCTTAGATCTCCAGGACTCTTTTAACAGTGCTGTGGTCTGGATGGTCTTGACTCTTCCACTGATCTAAAATTCACCCAGTTTATTATACAAGTTCATAAGGACCTTCCAAGAGTTCCAGCTATGACCATCAACTTTATGTTCCACAACTTATTCAGTTCTCTTGCAAGATCCAGGTATTTGGTGAAGCTCTTTTTTTTATTTTTACTGAGTGGACTGCTGAAATGTCAAAATCCATTTGGTGACAAGTCTGGTCTTCTGGCTTGGATTTAGTGGTCTATTTTTATCTCAATTCATGTGTCTAACTTTCTAGGATTCTGGATTGTACATATACCATTTATGATTATTGTGAAATTTCATTCTCTTGAATAATTCCCAGAACAATATTAGAATATTGTTTGCTATACAGATGCAACCAATGCTTGCTTGAAAAATGGATCTTTACAGGGTAGTTTTATCATTTTTGGTTATAGCACAACAAACAGAATGGTATCTATATGATGGTCATCAAAAAAACTTGACTGAGGAATAAAAATTCCATTAGACATAGATTTGTGAACTCAGTGAAGCAACTGAAGCCATGCTGCAAGAGACATTCAGGCTATCTAGGATGCCAGAAATCCTTTGTAAAACAGACAACGCATCTCTGGTAGAGATTCTAAAATCATCAACTCTGGTAAGTGACTGATGTCTGAGAATCAATGTAGCTTGGCTAAGAAGGTGATCCAAACTGAATAGATCAAAAGGAGAGAACAAATAACAAATTGTCTGACAAAGGTGGGATCCTCCTCTGAAAGTTTAAGAGACTTGTTTTATGAATGAACTTTTGAAAGATCTATTTTAAATAGAAATGCAGATTTCACAAGAAGAGACTAGCAACATTGAAGACTAAGTTATCTAGCCTGATAGTTGTAAGTATTTTGTTATGTCCCTTGTCTTTGTAGCAGTCTTTTATGTTGTAATAGAGATGGTGGATGGGCTTCTCATGGGTTCTCTGAGTCAATATGAACATGTAAAGAAAACAATCTCTATCACCACATAACCTACACTTGCTATTCTGAAGTGTATGATAAATTTTCACTTTAATATAATTAGTCTTTATGACATTGTTTTATGCTACCATTAGAAAAGATTCAGTTTCTCTCTTGAGGTTTCCTTTTTGTAAGCATGTCCAGGTCTTCTTACCAGTTTGTCACTTGAAACACCCATACCACTGTTTTTCTTCCCATTTCTGTTTTCTAGTTTTGGTTGTTTTTCAGTCTGTTCTTATATTGCCAATGCTGTTAATAGCTGCTATTATTAGTCTTTCTTTGATTTTTTAATGAATTTCTCAAGTCCTTGTATTGATGCAGCTACACAATCTTCAATGGTGATGAGTCCTCTCACTCCTTTTTTTGACACACACTGTCTCTGTCAACTCTTGGATGTAAAGCCTTGTGAATAACTTCATCGTCTTTTATCTGAGTCTTTTGTGAATTTCAAGAATAGTCCTGAGCATCTTACAAGGGGGACTGACCAGGTGCTTATCTTTTTAATGAGATTTCTGCTGCAGAACTTGGTTTTGAGAAGTTTTCTCATTCTTCAGAGGTACTCTTTTCTTATTTTTTCTCTCATTTCCATTTGTTTGGTTTTCCTTCTAGTATTTCCTTCTCTCCAAGAATTCTAATGCTTTCCTGATTTGGCAGTTCTATTCCTTCTGTTGTTTCTCTTTTCCAATTTTTTTAATCATTAGAATGATGTGTTATTACTATGCCAAATCCATTCTTTATCTTGGCTGTAATTTCTTACTGTTTGTTTCAGTGTTTACTTATTTTTCATTTTTTGCTTGATGTTATCCATGTACATAAAGTGATTAATCTTTTCTTGAGATTTTGTAAATTTGTCGCCTCCAGTGCACTTCCAAAATATAAAATTGAGTAGAATCATTCAGACAAGTAGTAGTAGTGAGAGTGAGTCTCAAATGAAGATTCCTAAATCCCAGAGAAGTTTGTGTGTCTCATTCTCTAGGACAGATTCTGGGTTGTGCATATACCACTTGTTCATATGGTCAAATGTAAATTTCTAGCACAATTCCCAGTTGGTAACCTTCCCTACCCAGTCATATCTAGTCTTATACTCTTTTTGCACTAATTTGCTGCATCCACTTATGGTATTTTGTTGTGTCTTAAACATTCATATTTGAACACAGTCAGTCCTTATGGCATTGTTTTGTGCTGCCATTAGAAGAGATTCAGTTTCTCTCCTCAGGTTTCCCTATTATTATTATTATTATTATTATTATTATTATTATCTTACTCTTTACAGGTTTTACACACCAGTTCTAACTGCTGGTCTTCACTGAAATCTGAAGGACAGCAAGTTTCTTCAACTTGTCTAAGTCTCCTGTTACCTTCATGTTCCATAACTTTTTCAGCTTGCAGGCAAGGTTTTTGCTTTCCTTTATTTTTAACTCTGAAATGAAAAAGTCTACTAGACAAGAAGTTCCTTTCTTTTACTTAACTAAAACCAGATCTGGTCTTCTAGCAAGGACTGGGTTTTTATCTGTAAATCCCAGAGAATTTTGAGTGCTTCATTTTCCAGGATAGATTCTGGTGTGTACACCTTTCATTCATAAGTATGATCAAGTTTCTGTCACTTGCACAGTTTCTAATTGATCACTTTCCTCACCCAATCATGCTTGCTCCTTAACTCCTTTGACATTTTCCTGAATTTTCCACTTATGCGGTGGACTGTTTCAACTGTTTCTTCATGTAATCTACGTTTACATAATTTCTTCTTCTTCTTCTTCTTCTTCTTCTTCTTCTTCTTCTTCTTCTTCTTCTTCTTCTTCTTCTTTGTAGTAGTAGGAGTAGTAGTAGTATTAGTAGTAGTAGTCGTCATAACATCCTTGAATGGATGTAATTGCAACCTTATTTAGAACAATCAATAAATATATCCTAAATATTAATCAAATTAATCAATATTTAACATTTTTCAAATGAGACATCTTCTCATCTGAAAATGAAAATATATTTATCTCTGTATATGAAATTGAATTACAGGCCACGATTGCATCTATGTAAGTGTTATACCTATAACTATATAGGTGCACAAATTAAGACACTGTAAGTAAATTGATTAATTGTGAGTTATCCATTAATAGAATATAGGTAAAAACAGTACCACAGAAGAATTCTATTTTACACACACATATATACACATGTATGGATTTGTGGCAATAAAATAATCCTCTGTTTGCATTGATGAAGTTTCCGATTGCAGTCAATATCATTGAGTGTATTACAGCTTCTGTGTAATTTTATATTCACACACACACACACACACACACACACACACACACACACACACACAAACACACACACACACATATATATATATATATATATATATATGCACACATAAATATGCATATATATATAAATACATATATATATACATATATATATATATACATAGGTTATAGGTATGAGCAGATTTTGATAGGGCATTAAGTACAGGAATCATATCTTATTTATTAAAATGATAAAACAGGTTGAAGAGACCATTTTTTTCTGGTGTGATTTAATCAAAATATATTGGAATCAATTAAAAAGTAAATATAAGAAATCATGGTGGGGGTTTCAATTTAAAAACAAACAAACTCAACAGCTATTCCCACAAAATTCCCCAAACAGGCAAAGTATATCAAATTTCCTTCTAGCCTCGTACAAGACAGAGAAGCACTCACCAGAATATCTAGCCTTGCATATATAGTGAACAGCTAAATGATCACCAATAGCCACCTCTGGTAACTGAGAAGGCCCAAATGTCGTGTTTTGAAGCCATCTTAATGATTACCATGGGACATGCTACTTAACACTGACTTCCAGCCTTTGAATAATCCTACCTATATAGTCAGCATTGCACTGACATTGAAATTTATTGACAATCTGACTTTGTTGCAGTATATGTAAGACATTCTTTTGAAAAGACTGAAATGCTGGTCTTATGCTGAAGATGATTCTAACCTTAACAGAGTTAAAACAGTATATAACCAACCCAGAGATTTTATCAGCAAAAAGCGAGCTAACAGCCCCAATCCAAGGTATCTTCATATATACAGGACATTTTGAAGGACTAAATGATTTAATGGAATAAAATGTGGATATTGTTGATTTAAAACTACTAGAGATGACTTTATCTTGGTATCCATTCCTCAAAAAGATATCAGTGATCTTTTTAATTTCAGCATTAATCCTACTTTTGGAATAGATCATCAGTACCTGATGAGTTAAACATTTGACAACTGTAAAAGTTGGCTTTCTGTAAACACTAGTACTAAAGGAAGAAAGACCTTTTTCTACCAATATGTCATAGTAGAAGTCTAGTAAGGGTGAAGTCTATTCAGACAATGAAAAGATTTTAATGCCGCATTACATGACAGAAAATAAGCAAAAGTGTTGTCAACATAATGAATATAGCAGTAAGGTTTATGAAATTTGTCAAACAACTGCTGTTCCAGGAACCCTACAAAAATATTAGCCAGAATAGACCCCAATGAAAACCCCATAAATACGCCGTTAACTTGCTGGTACATAGTCTCGTCCAGAGGGATGTTGGTGAACAAGGAGGATATATCAAACAAAACAAAAAACTCAGTGTCCATACAATAGGGAAGCTGACATATCATTGATGCAAATAGGAAGGAATCACTAACACAACAACTATTGTAAAATTTTAAAACTGGGTCCAACAATTCAACCAGCTATTTAGCCACTTCATGTTGCATTGAGCCATTCATAGAAAGAATCAAACTCAATGGAACATTAGACTCACGAATTTTAAGTAACCCATACATTCTAGGCTGTTGTGAACCCACAGGTCAAATTCTCTCATAACTTTCTTTAGTAAGAAATTTACATTTGTGTAATTGCAGAAACTACTTCTTGAGTTTTACTTCCATTTTAAGGAATATATATATATATATATATATATATATATATATATATATATATATATATATATATATATATATATATACATGTATATAGTCATGATATTACAGTCACTTCTCGATTAATACCCTTGGGAAAGGTATTGAACTCTGTTATACCCCCCACCACCAGCAATGTGTTAAATAGTATCACTACCGTTTTTCTACAAGGATGGCTTTAGTATTTAATAACCCATGAAGGCTAATATGCTATAAAAAGAGAAACCAAAGCAAACAATATTCCAATTCTGAGATAGATAAGATTAAGATGATTTGTCTGAAGACTATGTATTGGACTTCAGACATGTGAGCATAAACTCATCTGAAGATTATGGGCATGAAACTCCATAAGTGAATGGACTTAGTTCATCTCACTCTATCTTATCAATGGAACATCATTTTTAGATATAGAGTTCTCTATTAATTTTACTGGTTGTGACTATTTTAGTGGTAAATTATCATTATATATATATGGTCTTGAAGTCTAGGTGCATAAATTAGGCCATCCAAATTTGAACAAACAGTTTTCTGGCAGCACAATTTGGTGTTCTTC
>CAUZXS010002483.1:42500-62416 GCA_963585895.1 Sepioteuthis lessoniana | reverse complement strand
CTTAGGTTCTAAAACAGTTTAAAACAAACTTTCGATTTGAAGTTATAACTGCTTTATACACTACCATAATAAATTATCTAAACAATTTTAAATTCTTTAGCCTTTAAAAGAATTATTCTGTAAAACAAATTTTGAATGTTGATGCCAACCTGTCAAAGTGTATTCAAATCTATCAATCTACGAGTATCATTAAATAAGTTTTTAGACTTTTTCCGTATGGGCACTTTTATTGATAGTACACACATGAAACTCTAGTCCCCTTCGAAGTAATCTCCTTCGGCTGCAAGGCACTTGTTGTACCGTTCCAACAACTTCTGGAACGCCCCATGGAAGTCCTCTTGTGTGATCGTGTCAATGACCTTCGTCACAGCCTCTTTTATCTCCTCAATTATCTCATAACGACAGCCTCTGAGCTTAGGGTATAACGAAAAGTCACATGATCAAGTGTCTACGACAATTGTAAATGCCTGTACAAAAAAGTCTGGAAACTTATCCATCTATCACAGTCTATTTAAGTCTATCAAAGTGTCTTCAAATCTATGTAGCAATATATGCATATATTCATGCATGCTTGTATGTATGTATGTATTAGTAACTTAATATCTCAATAGTGTTTTATGAGACACATGATCAATGTAATGAGCGAAAGTCTTGCACGAATGCATGGACAAGTAAAAGATTACCTGATCTAAGCAACCAATCGCCCCCATTTATTTTGCATCTTCCTGATCGAAAACAATACGTCTGACGGAGATGAAAACATTAATTCTAGATTGAAAACGAGTGAAAGTGAACTGCCGGTGTGTATTTAACTCAGCCCCATCCATTTTAATATCCAACACATCATCGGTTAAAAGAAGGGATTGATGAATTTAGACATGGGTAACTGTCAGTAATTTTGCGATGAGAAAGTAATTTAACTCGAAGTTCTTTTTTATACTAGACGATTTGGCAATTAATTCCTTCCTATTCAAAATTCGATGACCAGAAAAGAGTTAAGGTTTTATAACATTCTGTGTATGTGTTAGACGAATCGTGTAAATGTTGATGAGATTTTTTTACGGAAGGTATTAGACCTAAAGGGCATAAAGCGTCACGGAACCTCTATTCCACTGTCTGATTTTATGACACTTAAATGCTTCTTCTGGGAATCTGGAGAGGGTGGAGTACCTATTAATTTCCATTACTCTCAGGTCCACTCAGAGCCAGAGAAGACGTAGCCCTGGATGTGACCGTGCCCCCTGTAAGAGTACGGGCGTAAGACACATCAGGGTAATTTGCCACGCATTTATCATGAATATTTAATTTGGATCGGTTGTGCGCGATGTGAACCAGTAGCTCAGTTGTAGAATTTCGACTCTGCATTCTGTGGTCGCTGGTTCGATCTCTAGTGGGGGGGGGATCGTAGTGTGCAATGTGTCTTGTAGTTACTTCCGTACTTTTATATTATTTCTTTGATTTCATAGGATTTGTGATAAAAAGTTGATGATATATCTATGAATTTAATTGGCTCGAAATGAATATTTTAATAATCTTGGAGGGTTAACATTTCTTATATTATTTGGGGATCTGATCCTTAAAAATGTTCGCAGCAAATCAAATATTGTCGTCTGGAAAGTATATCAAAATGAAAAATCTGGCGCGAATTCGGACATTAGTCGATGAATGCTAAAATACAGGAACAAAAATTACAGCTTCTCGACCCTATTATTTTGTACAACAATTAATAATTTCTTTTGTTTGGAAATCAGTTATATATATATATATATATATATATATATATATATATATATATATATATATATATATATATATATATATACTTACTGATTTCCCCCACAGTCTTTAAAATATCCCCCATCGAAAGTTTATTTTCATTACGTAATTTGTCTATCAGTTTTCTAAGTTCCTATGATGTCACAGATTTTTTCGCCTTGCAAGAGTCGGTTTAATTTAGTAAAATACCCTATTTCATATTCTTACCTCCACCAAATTTGTTTTTGATAATACAAAAAAATTATTAAATTTTACGGATTTATTTAATCGTCCTGATATTTTTGATCATCTATTTTTTCAGATATTATACAATTATTCTTATAACTTTATTAAAATTTGTTTATTGAGCTTTATATTTTGGAATTATATCATTTACTTTGATATCCTTATTTTTCCTTGATAAAATGTTCTATGAATCTTTAAAATAAATTCTTTCACATTTAGACATTTTTTTAACTTCGTTCTGATCTTTATGCTTGCTATTGTATATCAAAAGTGTTCGTGGTGTGATTTTTACCGTCGTTGGAAATGGACTCTGTGACCTAAGTTCCAATCCTGGTCAAGGATATTTGCATTTCACAATGGGCAATTACTTCGAGAAAGAGTTTGCATCTAACTATTCTCCCTCCATTTATGTACAAATAATAAGGAAGACTAGGCCTCTTGAACATTGAGTCTATGAAAAGGAAAACTTTGAATTCAAATCAGTTAAACTCCGCTTATAAATTGACCTGGTCTCACATCGTGCGAAGGAGTTGGTAAATACGGGTATAAAGCAAATCATGATACATTTTGAAATGAATTCTTTGTCAAAATACAAGATTGTTCAAATGCGGCAGCAAAATCAGGAATATTCTAGTATATTAATAAAACAAGGTTAATTTCAGTTTAAAAAATAAACAAAATATGAATATAGACACAAAACAGTAAATCTACTCAATATGCCATAATTTTTTCCCATTGTTGTATCAACACGCCGTCGAAACGATTTGCATGCCTTTAAAATAAATTGTTCAAACATTTTATTCTATTCCTCCTCAAGTGCAGACTTATCGAAACAATATTTGGATGGGAAGACGAATTTGTTTTGTTTTCTAAAACAACCCATATAGGGTAATTGGGGTGGGGTTATGATTTGGGCTTGATGAAAGGCACAAAGAAACTTCAATTATTAGGAAATTATTTGTGGCTTGGATTCGACGTTAAGCAAATCATAAATTCTTTATCGTTTCTTTCTTTTCTCACTCATATTGGGCTGAATTTTAATTTGGTTGGTTGTTTAGTTGGTTGGATTTTATGGCATATCAACCTTTGTAGATTATTTAATGCCAAATCCATTCTTATGAAAATCAAAAGTTCTATTTCAAACAATCAGTTCAGCATAAGTACACATTTTAATTGTCAAAAACATTTCTATTTCAAGCAATTCAGTTTCTACAAATACTCCTAATTCAGCTAATTCAGTTTTGTATAAGTACAGATTGTTTACACACAGTTAAATGTCAAAACAGTTCTATACTAAACAATTCAGTTTCGTGTGAGTACAGTTTCAATGTCAAAAGCAGTTCAATTTCAAACAATTCAGCTTAGCATAGGGACGCAGTTTAAATGTAAGTACAGTTTAATTGTCAAAAATATTTTTATTTCAAGCTATTCAGTTTAGTCAAAAGGTTCTAATTCAAACAATTCAGTTTAGCATAAGAATGCAGTTAGTTCTATTTAACCCATAGATAAGGCCCTATCAGGCACTACCATTCCGGGCCAGAATGAACCTGGTAGCAATGGCAATGGAGGGGCGCTCTGCATTCCCCAAAGCTCCAGCATCACTGGAACCTCTCCATCACACTGTTTAGTGTCATATGCATGACACTCGTTCGGTTGGGGATTTTACCCGTCTGCAGAGGTGCATCCGGTGTATTCTACAACCCCAAACGACTGGGCAACTGAATTTTAATGAAAAAATGCTTAAATAACAGAGCTAGTCATGAAATGATTTGGCTTATCGCATTTTTTAAAAATTGGACTAATCAGATGAAAAAAAACTTTTAAAATGATTCCATATTTGCTTCCAAACCCTTTATATGTACGTATATATTTACATTTTTAAAATTGTTTCTAAATGATCTTTTAAACACTGTCCTTTCGAATATGAATAATTTTTAAGCATATCCATTTGACTCATACATGGGACTATAACCGGTTACCACTCCGAGTCAGAGTGGATTTAAGATCTAGAACCAAAACTTGTCCATCAGATGCAGCTTAATTCAATATCTGGTACACACCCATTGGGAAGCGGGTATTACCCGTCTGATGGAGATACAGTCATCATATTCTAAGCCTCGCTGATGAGTTGTTATATGTGTTGGTTTTTGTGTGCTTTTTGCATAACACCGAGGTAAAATGAGTTTTAAGATAGAAACCATGATTCTAATATTTAAAACAATTACAATTGAATTAAACAAATATAACATTTGATAACCTTCGACAGACTCTTCATCATAGATCAATCACCGGTATTACTTTTCTAATGAAGAGAATCAGGTTTTGAAATACAATCGTAAAATTGGAAAGGGGACAAAGAGAAGAAAAAATCATTTTACAGTAACTTTCCAAATAGTTCTAATTTGTGTTTAAAATCTTTCTGTCTACACAGAATCTTCTAAGATACCCACGTGGTGTTTTCTCTGAGCGTTGTGTAGAATAGAGGAGAACTCTTTGGATAATCAACTCGACTCATATTCATATTTAAAAAATGTTCTCCAACAGCGAGTTTTTGTGACTGCGAATGCTCGGATGATGTTTCTCGTGAATGCCTATGGATAGAACCCGAAAGGTGTTTGGTAATTCCCACCAGTAGTCGTTGGATAATTTTACCAATATAGTTAAGTGTCACGCTGACTTTTAAACCAATACATCGCTAAGTTTTGTGGGAGGATAGGTAAAATGTATTTACGGTTAGAGAGGAATGCACTTCTACTTATAAAGATGGCACGCACTATAGTGAATTAAAGCAGTGCATTGCAGACGATGAGGTCTTAATTTCAAAAAATTGATACTTAGATCCGATCCATGTTAGTTTCATGTAAACAGGACTCTTTGGAGAGCCAAATGGTTTAATATCGTGAAATTTAGAAAACATATATTTAATGTTTTTCAAGATATTTTCAGTGTACAGTGCATCCTCAACTTATGAAAACCCCACGATATGAAAAATTCAGAATAGAAATGGGCTTCGAAGAAATTTCCGTTCCATTTAACGAAAAGATATTCAAGTTACGAAAACGAAAATCGAAAGTGCCCGATTCAAAAGGTCAAGTGTCATTATTCGTAACAACATTTATTACTATTTTTCATTGATTTTTATTATTTTCTCATTGTTTTTTTTAACATTTATGTAAATGACTCTCTTCTTCTCTCTTCTTTTGTCCATCCTAATCGATGAGGACCATCTGATCATCCGTGAATGCGCAGATGGCTTATGAGATCAATCTGTGCGGAGAAGGGTCTTGGACAGTAAGAACAAGAAATGGTGGCCGCAGTGGCTGATGTGACAGTGCCTTTTCTAAGTTTCCTGCGCACCTCAGTTGCTGCGTTTCTTCTGGTTCCACAGACTTTCGCTCTACGTTTGACAACCATTTAACTGTGTTTAAAAAAGAGCTCTTGCTCGTTTAAGAATGATATCAACAAAATGTGTTTAAAAATCATATATATATATATATATATATATATATATATATACAATATACATACGTAAATACGATTTGGCATTAAATGGATGATATGCCATAAAACTAAACAAAACCGAACCGAACCGAACCGAAACGAAGCGAACCGAAACGAAGCGAACCGAAACGAACTATTTAATTGTGTGCAAACAAATGAGTATTGGCTTGATTAAAATGTTACCTACAAAATATTCGTTTAGAAATCTTTGATTTAGTATATGTATAAAAATAATTTGGCATTAAATAACCTACAAAGGTTGATATGCCATAAAACTAACCAACCAACCAACCGTGATGCAATAAATCCAGAAAAATCAGCTAATAATCTGATTTTGAGAGAAATTTTAGTTTTTATGCTATAAGATAAAAGTAATTTTAACTACAAATTCTGTTGATTATTTTTAATTGTTTTGTTTGACATGCATCAACCTCCTTTCATTTAGTTAATCAATGTAGTTACCTGAGATTGACTATTGCATTGTTAAAAAGATAATTCCATTCAGAAATACATTTTGATGATCCTTTTTATGATAGAATGAAAAAATGTTTGAACGGATACTTTATTTTTTGTAGTTTCAAAAAGTCAGAATATTGCTATTCGAGACATTTTTTTTAGTTTCTAAAGTTTGGGAAAAAGAGTTTTACTTGTCATTTTAATCTATTTTTATGAAATGTTGATAAAATTGACGACAGGTAATTCAATTCTTTTTCTTCTACTGAGTGGAATTTTTATTATTTTATACAAAAATTCCAAATAAAGGAATATGATTGATATTATGAATATATATATATATATATATATATATATATATATATATATATATATATATATATATATATTTGTCGATGTCGAATTGATGATATTTTAGCACTGATGTCTGTAAGAGCAATAAATATGCTTTTTTGAGGGAATAATACTTTCGATAATTAATGACCATATATATATATATATATATATATATATATATATATATATATATATATATATACATATGTAAATAAGATTTAGCATTAAATAACCTACAATGGATGATATGCCATACAACTAAACCAAACTGAACCGAAACGAACTATTTAATTGTGTACAAAAAATGAGTTTTGGCTTGTTTAAAATGTTATCTACAAAGTATTCATTTAGAAATCTTAGATTTGATATATGTATTTCAGCAGCAAAAATTTGTGTTTGTACATTTTTATTTTTAGCTTAATCCAGAAGTTCCACCGATTAAGGGCAGAAATGTCAATCTATGAAACAAAATGGCCAAATTATTATTACTCTTTAAGCCTTCAATGGCTTATCTAAATATCTAAATATATAAATTCATGTAAATAAAATGCGGAAACTGACCAATGAGTTGCAACCGTTTATTTCATTACAGATTTAAAAAATCTTTTTATACAGAAATTTGTCATTCTTTCTTTCTAGCAAGAAAAAAAAAAGAAAATGCAGAAGAACAATTTTTTCTTTTAAATATGTTTGAATTATATTTTGGAGCACAACTACAATATATATATATATTTTTAAGGATTTTTTTTTATATTTCCGGTTTTGCGCCGTATAGGTGGTTGGTTTCCTAGTTTAATGGTATATAAAAATTCGAGGGTAATTTAATGTCAAATGCATCTGTGTAGAAAACAGTAATGATATTTAATGATTAGTTCGCTGGATAAAGGGATTTCATACCTTTCCCTGTGGTATTAGTCTAAAAGACAACGTTATAGCGTGACTAGTGTTCGAACTCACTTTATTATGATGACGCAGTCTTGCACGTTAGCCATGACATCACGGGGAATCCGCACCCCCGCATTGCATTGTAACATCTTTTTGTATTTGAAGATTCATCTCACCTTCCATGTTTGAATAATATTTCCTTCTGAAAAAAATTCTTGCCTGGTAATTGTGTTTTTGTTAAAAAAGCAAAAAAAAAAAAACAAACAAAAACGAACACGTGTGAGAGTACGAATAACAACTGAACAAGGAAATCCGAAATAAATGATTGTTTTACTTTTTATTCTGATCTGCAGACCGGCATCTGTGCACTTTATTTTAAACAATGTTCTTAACTAATTGTTTCTTTGGCTTTTCGTTTTTGTTTTTTGCTTATGATGTCTCATCGTCACACACACACACACACACACACACACAGAGAGAGAGAGAGAGAGAGAGAGAGAGAGAGATACATAGATTTGGTTTGATTTTATGACATATCAATCTTTGTAGGTTACTTAATGTCAAATCCTCTTTATACATGTATATAAAATATATAGGATTTGGTTTGGTTGGGTTTTATGGCATATCAACCTTTGTAGGTTATTTAATGCTAAATCTTCTTTATACATATATATCAAATATATAGGATTTGGTTTGAATGGGTTTTATGCGATATGAATCATTGTAGATTATTTAATGCCAAATTCTTTTTATACATATATATCAAATATATAGGATTTGGTTTTGTTGTGCGGTACAAAAGATACTCCTAAATACCAAAGCTAGTCTAGACTTTGTAATTTGCCATTGTTCATATATGCCTTAGTCTTCATTGTTTTACTATTAATCCTTCGTTTGCACACAGTTAAATGGTTTCAAGTATTTCAATGTAACAGTAACAATTTAACTGTCCTTTGATTGCACACATTTAAACAGATATACAGGATTTCTAAGAGATTAGTTTGTCAGTAATTCCATTTTTAAATGAGTCACAACTACTTTGAACATGAGTATTGCTATTGTTTCTACACTGAATTCTATTCAATATTAATCATTTGTTTGACACTGAAATGGTTACAAGTATTGCTATTTAACTCTAATTATTCTATTCAGCATTACTCATTCGTTTATATACAGTTAAATGGTTTCAAGTATTGCTATGTATCACTAATAAATCAATGAAACATGACTTAATTGTTTACACACAGTTAAATGATAAAACAGTTCAATTTCAAACAATTCAATTTAGCATTATTCATTTGGTTGCTCTCAGTTTAAATCTCAAACAGTTATATTTTTCGAATAGATAGGACACTTTTTGGTACTACTACTCCGAGCCTGAGTGGACCAGGAAGCGATGGAAATAAAGGGATTCTCCGCATTCCCCAAAGATCCAGTATTACTGAAGCCTCACCATCAGATTGTTGAATGTCATAGCTAGAACACTTGTCCAGTTAGGAACGTCTACCCCACAGCAGAGTATTCTACAGCCACGGCCGATTAGGCTTATTGATATACGAGGTGCATACGACAAGTTTCTAGACTTTTCGTATGGGCACTTTTATTGATAGTACACATAAAATTCTTGTCCCCTTCGAAGTAATCTCCTCCAGCTGCAATGCACTTGTTGTACCGTTTAAAAAACTTCTGGAAGGCCCCATGTGAGCGTGTCAATGACCTTCGTCACAGCCTCTTTCATCTCCTCAATTGTCTCATAATGACAGCCTCTGAGCTAAGGGAATAACCAAAAGTCACAGGGAGCAAGGTCTGACCCGATTTGAAGAGTGCTGGCCTCTTTCGACGGGATCTCTTCCTGAACTCCCTTAAAAGCTCAACATAGTAACCCAAAACCTTTAACCTGTCAACTCTGGTGTATTGACTTCCTTACTCCTTCCACACCTCTCATCATCCCTCACAGATTCCCTACCTTCCTTGAAACGCTTATGCCACTCAAAAACTGATGCTCGATTCATGCAAGATGGTTGAAAAGCAGTCTGAAGCTTTCCATACCTTTCTGTGGCATTTTTTTCCAAGTTTAAAACACAATTTTATTGCATATCGTTCTTATAAAGAGTCAGATTGTATTTTTGAAATTCACCAGCTGTGACAATCAGGGTGTATTCCAATTGCTGCTGTAACTGTTCATCTGAACCTGAAATCATAGAAATTAGTCAGTCATCTTATAAGATGTATAGCAATAACATAGTGAATTTTCAAGAGTCTACAACAATTTTAAATGCCCATATGAAAAAAGTCTGGAAACTTATCGTAAACACCTCGTAGGTATAGATATACATATATACTCTTTGATTAATTGATTGATTTTATAGGCATGTAAACCCATGTAGGATAATTTTGTGCCTTTGAGATTAGAGAATCCTATCATTTTCCATTCATTTTTGTAGTTTTTGTGAAGTTGTGTTTCAAGATTTTTGTACATTGTTCCATTTAATACAAATAATTTCTAAACAGATCTCTTACACCCATAGAAGAGATCTTAGTGCAAGTAATGTCAATGAAGAGGTACTCTATGCTCATCAGACTTACCGGACAGGAGCTTCACCATCCGATGCAGTTTAATGTCGTACCCAAGACTCAACTTTTTGTGGAGGAAGTGTCTTACTCCTCAGCAGGGGACACAGTAAGCGTATTTTCAGACCCGCCGATAAGGTGAATATCTATTTTTTATCTATCTATGTATCTATCTTTGTGCATGTGCGTGTTTACACGTATATACAGGGAAAGTGAAGAAATGTGTACATTAGAGAAATTAATGAGGAACAACGATTCAATACACTGATCATTTCGTGTGACCGTTCTCTACGCGATTCAAGAAATTTGGCAACGACCTTAATTCAACTTAGTTTGGCACAAGGCCAGAAGTATAAGTCTTAGTGAGAATCAAACTCACAAACAATGGTCTGCTAGTTTGGTCTGCCAACCATTATGCCATGCTAGGTGCCCTGGCGACAAAAGAGTTTTGATTACATGCCAAAGATATTTTCGAATTGATTTTCTTTTTTTTGTTGGCAAGATTTAATCTGCGATTGAGAAATCGGTTAGAAGAATAATTTCTTTATTTCTTCAATTTCAATAAAGAAAATCCTTATTTTCCACGACGTTTTTTCATGAACTATAAATGTTATCACCGTCAACAATACAAGGATCATTAAATAAGTTTCCAGATTTTTTTCGTATGGGCACTTTATTGATAGTACACACATGAAACTCGAGTCCCCTTACAAGCAATCTCCTCCGACTGAAATGCACTTGTTGTACCCTTCAAACAACTTCTGCAAGGCCCCATGGAAGTCCTCTTGTGTGAGCATGTTAGTGACCTTCGTCACAGCCTCTTTCATCTCCTCAGTTGTCTCATAACGACAGCCTGTGAGCTTAGGGAATAACCAAAAGTCACAGGGAGGAAGGTCTGGACTATAGAGAGGCTGAGGAACTGTCTTGATGCCCATCTTGGTCAAATAGTCTGTAATAAGGATGGAGATGTGGACTGGTACATTGTCCTGGAGAAATGCCACTGACCTGATTTGAAGAGTTCTGGCCTCTTCCCTAGGAATCTCTTTCTGAATTCCCTTAAAACCTCAACATAGTAACCCTAACCCTAACCCTAACTCTTTGGCCAATCAACTCTGGTGTATTGACTCCCATGCCTCTTATCATCCCTCACAGACTCCCTGCCTTCCTTGAATCTCTTATGCCACTCAAAAACTGATCCTTGATACATGCAAGATGGTCGAAAAGCAGTCGGAAGCATTCCATACGTTTCTGTGGCATCATTTTTTCCAAGTTTAAAACAGACATTTTTTTTGCATATCGCTCTTCTAAAGTGTCGTCACGTCCAGATTGCAATTTTGACAATCGGGCTTTAGTAGGGTGTATTCCAATTGCTGCTGTAGCTGTTGATTTGAACCTGAAATCATAAAAATTGGTCAGTCATCACCATAAGATGTATAGCAATAACATATTGAATTTTCAAGAGTCTACGACAATTTTTATGCCTGTACAAAAAAAGTCTGACGCCACCACGTATGTTTCACAGCTTCTGTCTGCTCTCCGGCAAGATGTATCATTTGGTTTTATTTTATTTTCAATTGGAACGGCAAAATACATAAGTGAAAAATCCTTCTTCTTCTTCTTCTTCTTCTTCTTAAACACTGCCTTCTGCCATTACTTTAAATACATATAAATAAAGAAGTACTGCATAATATTCAAAAGTCATATTCCAAAAAAAAAAAAAAAAAAAAAAAATGATGATCAGGATAAGCGTGAAGGCACACAAATAACTCAAGTTGAAAATTGGTTTGGAAATTGCCTTGTTCTTTAAATTAGAACGTTTAAATGCTATTGTGCTAAGAAAACTCTCGCTATGATATACCGTTTTTTCTTATCCTTTACGCTGCTGCGATCGTATTTATTCTAATTCTGTCAATGATAATATAAATTATTACTGTAATGATTGTAATCTTTTTCTCACAAGAGTTAGCCGATGGTCTTTAACTGAGAGTCTGAGTGACAGGAAATCTCATGTCTCTCGATTATTTCAGAGTATTCCAGTCGAACTTGACCATAAAATATGGGTTTGAACCTTCCTCTGATTTCCATTTCTTCCCGTCTGTTTCCTCGACGTTTGGGAAATGTTCTTAGTACACCAATTAAAATTTGCATCACCGTCACCATATTTCACAAATTTTTAAGTTCTCCAGTTACTTATCTATCTTTTTGCTTTCTTTTCTTTTTCCCTTTCTGAACGACAAAATCCATTTGATGACAAGTCCTTTTTATCTTGTCTGGCCGGGATTAAACGATGCATTTGTATCCCATAATCCCAGATAATTGTATTTCTCATTCTCTTGGATAGATTCTGCTTTGTGAATATACCATTTTCAGGCATGATAAAATTTTAATCTCTTGCACAGTTCCCAATAGATCACCTTTTCTTCCTAGCCGTCCCTTATCATGTGCTGTCTTTTTACAACTTTGCTAAATTTACGTATGTGATCAACTGTTCCATCTCTGTCTCCACATCACCAATACTTCCTATTATGCTGTGTATTAACAATTTTGATATATTATTATTTTTATGTTTTTACACTTTTGATAGTTTTTCACTCCATCGTTAGCTGACAGTTTTCCACTGGAGTCTGAGTGAGAGCAAGTGTCCCTAAATTTCCAAGACTCTTCTCAGTATTCTGGCCGATCCCAACAATGCGGTAGTTTGGATGGTCTCCACTCGTCCTCTTATTTTCAAGTCCTGCACTCTCTGTAACATTCCTAAGGTGATTTTATCAAGCGTTTCAATTACAATATGAATCTCTGTCACTTTCATATTCCATAGTTTTTCAGTTCTCTAGCAAGGTCTAAGTACTTATCTCTCTTTTTGCCCTCTTTCAGTTTAATCCAGTGGTCAACCGGAACGGCAAAGTCCACTATACAGCAGGTTCTCTTTTTTGTTTTTACTGTCACTAAGTCTGCCTCAGATTAGAGGATCCGGTTGAATCTCAAAATCCCTATAAATTTTGTGCGTCTCCTTTATAATAATAATAATTATTGTTGTTGTTTTATACTCCTTACCGGGGTTCAATCCCAGGTCGAGTTACACCAAAAACTCAAAAAATGATATTGATGCCGCCTTGCTTAACTCTCAGCATTATAAGGTACGTATCAAGGGTAAAGTGGAGCAATCCAGAGAAAGGAGTAGCCACCTCCCCTACACCTCGGTGTAGTAGCTATTGAAAAGGGAGCCTTCGGGTCGCCCTCGACTAAGGTCACCAACATTACTTATAGTCGTTTCGAGTTTTTCTCTTCAGTGTTAGCTGATGGTTTTTCACTAAAGTTCGAGTGATGGCAAGCCTCTTCAAGTCTTCAGGACATTTCTCAGTATTCTGGGTGATCTTATCATAGCTATCATCTAGATGCCCTCGGTTTGTCCTCTGATTTTCAGCACTTTCAGTCACCTCTCTAAGATTCGCGGACCATTCGAAACACGCCAATTACAATCGGTATCACCCTCATATTCTATAGCTTTCTTATTTTTCTGGCAAGTTCTTCGTACTTGTCTCTCTTTTCATTTTCTTTGATTTTGACTTAGTGGTCAACTGGGCGGGGGCAAAGTCCACAATACAACAAATTTTCTTTTCTTTTCTTTTTTTTAAATTAACACTCGGTCTCATCTTCTGGTCGGAATTGCGTGTTCTGTTTTTATCTCAAAATCCAACAGAATTTTATGAGTTTCATTTTTCAGGGCGGATTCTGGGTTGTGCTAATACCATTTGGTTGTATGGTCATATTTCAGTTTCTTGCACAATTTCCAGTGGATTACCTTTCTCACCCAGTCGTGTTTCGTCTTGTCCTCCTTTTATGCTAGTTAGCTACATTCTCTTATTATGCGATTAATCGTTGTGTCTCTATCATCACAAAACCTACAATTGCAATTCTGTCGTTTCTTATCTATTTTCGCTTTAACCTAGTGGAATATTTGGCCTTGTTTTGTGCTGCTATTAGAGAAACTTTTATTTCTCTGTAAATTTTTCCCCTTCTTGACCATCTTCTGGTCTTTTCGTATGAGATGACTCTTCTTAGTATTCTAGCCTATCTCAACAATTCTCTAGTTTGGATAATCTTGACTCGTATATCTTACTCTTATTGTTATATTAATCCTTACAAGTTTTTTTTACTCCAGCGTTACCTGATGCTCTTTCGCTGGGGTCTGAGAAAAAGCAAGTCTCATCGAATCTCCATGACTCTTCTTAGTATTCTAGCCTATCTCAACAATTCTCTAGTTTGGATAATCTTGACTCGTATATCTTACTCTTCCAGCCCCCTCACCAATTACAATTGGTATCACTGTCATCTTCTTGTTCCATAGTTTTCTCAGTTCTATAACAAGGTTTAAGTTCTTGTATCTATTTTAGTTTTCTTTGATTTTCACCCAGTGTTCCGCCGGGTCAACAAAGTCCACTACTCGGCTGGCTCACTTATTTTTGTAAATTATCACAAGGTCTATTTTTTTTTACAGGGGATTAGGTGATATGTTTGTATCTCAAAACACACAGAATGTTTTGTGTATCATTCTCTAGGACGAATTTTGGTTTGTGCATATACCATTCGGTAGTATAGTCAAATTTCAGTTTCTTGCACAGTTCCCTGTGGATCACCTTCCCCACTCAGTCGTATCTAGTCTTGTACTCTTTTTGTGCTACTTTGATACATTCTTTTCTTATGAGATTCTATCACCATATAGCCTACACTTACTATTCTGTTGTGTCTTCCCTACTTTCGCTTTAATATAATTGGTCCTTATGGCGTTATTTTGTCCTTCTATTAAAATATTCAGTTTCTCTCTTAAAGTTTCCCTTTCTTAGCCATGTACTTGGTATTATGATTGTCATTAATATTGTTATTGTTTTAGTATGAGAGATTTTCACGTCAGCGTTAGCTGATAGTATTTCACGCACCAATCACAATTGGCACAATCATTACTTTCATGTTCCACAGCTTTTTCAATTCTCTAGTAGGGTCGAGGTACTTATTTTTCTTTTCACTTTCCTTCAGATTTATTCTGCGGTCCGCCGTCGACAATTTTACAATTTTTTTGTTGATTATTATGAGGTCTGGTCTTCTAGCCGGGATTAGTTGATCCGTTTGTATGTTAAAGTCCCATAGGAGTTTATGTGTGTCATTTTCTAGGACAGGTGCTGGGTTGTGCATATATTATTATTATTACCACTACTATTATTATCATTATTTCTTAAGACATAAATATTTTTAATGACCATGACTGGAGATCAATAATTTCATTTATTTATTGCTTAGTTCAATCTCAGGTCGCGTCATACCCAAAACTTTAAAAATAGTACTTGATACCTCCTTGCTTAACCCTCAGCAATATAAGGTAGGTATCAAGGGTAAAGTGGAGCAACCCAAGGAAAGGAGTAGCGCCCTCTCCTACACTCCGGTGTTGTTGCCATTGAAAAGGGAGCCTTCTAGTCGCCCTCGACTATGGTCGCCAGCTTTACTTACTCTTTTTCATGTTTATTTCAATATTGCAATTGGAAATATTTTCTCAATTTCGTTGATTTCTTACAGGTTTTTCAAAGGTTTATATTTTATCCGGTGGGATCACTTCTCTTGTCGGCCAAAAATAATCGTAATAATGACCGTTATATAGAATGTCTTGTCTTCTAGGACCGGAACCTTCCGTTCCCAGCAGGGTGTACTGAACACAAGACGACCAGCGAGTACAAAGTAAACAATGTTGGAAGCTTAGTTTCATACGTATAGGCATATTTGATGATTGAACACAACATAAAACTAACGGGACTCTTCTCAACTTTGTAAGTCCTTCACAAACTTTCATAGCTTTTAGATACTTCACACTCGTATATATGAGATCCAGGAATCTTCCAGAGAGATGCCTTCATCCATTCATTTTGTAAAGCATTTCTTTATGCATTCTCTTTTCGATTTAGTTTTCCTCAACAAATAAAATATTTTGTTCTTGTATTAATTCTTACAAAGGTATTTATTCATTGTTCACCAGAAAACATTGCGTCTATCTGTATTTTTTCCCTTATTCATTTAGTAATATAAGTAATAATGTCAATTATATATGTAAATATTTGGTACTTATGCATCTATGTTTCCGCGATAAAGCCGAACTTTCACGAGCGTTTCCAGATAACGGAAAGAATCGGAATATGGCGACAAAACGTATGAGTTGATGCCGCACTCTCGTTTTATATTTTTAACTGTAGCCATCTCGTGCGACCACAAATATATACATTTTAATATTTGAGCAATGGCCAATTTCGACCGGGAGAAAAACGTCCCTTCGCGCAATGCAGTCCACGTCCTTCATTTGCTATTTCGACATCTCCAGGCATAGCTTTTTCTCATTTTTTTAAGTGGTAAGGATGCTCGCATGTCCAGCAACTTTTAATTTTGCCAATAAGTTTTTTTCTTGGCAGAATTTTATCCCCTTTTCCACAGATTGTAGTTTGTTGCTTAGCTGTGATAAACTCATGTTTTTTAAAATTGCTTGAATAATACTGTTCTCGTAACTTTGTCAACAGATTGATTAAATTATGTTCTCGTCTTGCTTAGATATAATTGGCCAGGCGTTTTGTCGGCATATTCCGATTCTTTCCGTTATCGGCCCGGAAACGTTCGTGAAAGTTCGGCTTTATCGCGGTAACATAGATGCATAAGTACCAACTATTTTTCGTTTACCTTTATTTCTCATATGAATATCATTTCTCCAGTTTCTCTACAAAATATTGCCCAGTTAGCTGGGGCTGTAGAATATACCGACTGCTTTTCTGCAGAGGAGTAAAACTCCACTTCCCAACGAGTGTCCTGATATGACATTAAATAATCTGATGATGATGCTCCTGTAATGCTGGAGCTTTGTGGAATGCAGAGCAAACCTTCATTGCTATCCTTCCCAGGTCCACTCTGGCCCAGATTGGTAGCACCAGATAGGGTCCTATTCATGAGTCAAATTAAACTGTTTGACATTTAAACTGAGTGCAAACAAATGACTTACTAAAAATAGAACTGTTTGATCAATTAAATGTGCGTAAATTCGACTTTGATCAAATAACACCGATGTTTAATTGAATTGTTTGTGATGGATGGCAATAGTTGGAACCATTTTAACTTCGACTTATGGTAAATTGAATTGTTAGAAATAAAATTGTTTGATCATTTAACTGTATGTATCTGCAAAATATGTTTACAGTTCGTTACAAAATGTGGTTACAAAGTTTATGATATACTTATTATATATATAAAAGCAGGATTTGGTATTAAATATCCAACAATGCCATCACACCAAACCAAATCAACAAAAAAGTAACCTCGACTTTAAATATCGACCCTACTAAAATTCATAATCTTCAGTAAGATTTACAACTGAAATTGGAAACCTCTGCGACCATTCCTGTTACCAGTGAGGCATGGTAATATTTGGTGGGGTTGGCAATTTTTTTGGTGGGGCTGGTAATATTTTGGTGGTGATTGTTTAGAAATTAAATTAATGGCCTTTTAAGCTTCTTTTACTTGAAGTGCAGTACGACTTTGAATATGTATGAATTAAATATAATTGGGAGCACCAGAATTTTAGAAAAACCAAAGTAGGGCATGGCTCAAAATCGATTGGTAACCACCTCGGAGTAGTAACTATTGAAAAGGGAGCCTTCAAGTCCCCCTCTACTAAACTCACCAATTCTACTTCATATGGTTTCGTGTAACTATTTCTGTAATAATCATTTGTTGGTATACACTTATATGGATTTACGTATTCTTATCCACACGAAACTGCCTTGTAGGATTCATTGATGGAAACCTACTAGATATAACCATTTCGGATCAGAGTCGACCTGGGAGTAATGGGAGTTTATAGTCATGCACATGAACCATTCTTTTATGATGGTGGTGCTAGTGGAAGGTTTACCCCATCGAAGGGGATACAATCGGTATATTCTGAGACCCTCAAGTGGGACAGTTTCATGAAATAGCACCGTATAGTTATTCTCCTCTCATCAACATCACAACTATTCAAAGCACTCCAGTACTGATGGGTATTGTGGTATCAGCTACATATTTTACAGATATCTACATTTCCTCATTCGCATTTCAACTATTCATTCTTTTACAATATCATATCTTTTCGTTATCCCATCCTTTCCTATCGACAAAACCTTTTTTCATTTACAAAGGAGGATCAGTTTGTCGGTAGCATGATAGGCTTTTAATTAACTTAAATTTAATCTGTGTCTTAATGGGCAGAGTGTTCGCCAATGGTCGAGGAGACCGGGGTTCAATCCCAGGTCAAGTCATACCAAAGAGTAAAAAAAATGTTACTTTATGCCGCCTCGCTTAACACTCAGCATTATAAGGTAAGGATCAAGGGTAAAGTGGAACAATCCAGGGAATGGAGTACTGCCCCTCCTACACCTCGGTGTAGTAGCTATTGAAAAGGGACCCTTCGGATCGTCATCGAATAAGGTCGCCAACTTTACATATGTAACACTAATAAATATCTTTAATATGAATCATTTGTTGGTACACAGTTAAATGGTTACAAGTATCGTTATTAAACGTTAATAATCCTGTTTATCAAGCATTTCTATGTAATATAAATAATTTGCACTCAAGTTTTCAGATAACTAACAATTATAAACCTCAGAAAATGATTGAGCAGTTCTATTTGAGTCATAGATGGGATTTTAACTGATACTACAACTCTGAGTCTGAGTGAACTTGGGATTGATTGCAATGAATGGGTATTTCACATTTCCCAAAGATCTAGGACTGAAGCTTCACTATCAGATGCAGCTGAGTGTCATACCCAGAACGCTCGGTGCGGAGGAATCTTAGTTCTTGGAAGAGGTTCAGTCGGCGTATTCCACAGCTCTAACTGACCAAGCGTTTTATTGGTATAGTAATGTTATAAAAATTATAAATCAAAAGGTATGATATTTGTCGCTGCCTCCCACCAGACAGGACTTGACACAAGGTCAAAAGCCTGAAGGCCGATTAAAGAGGAGATAAAGGGGAGGGGACGGTCGGGAACGAGCCGAGACTCGAACCCTGCTGGTCTGTGCTGCTCATAGACCCGCTAAGTGCAATGTGGGTCTAATGAGGCAAACAGTTTCATGAATCCAAATTTGGATCCGAGCACGTATGCCAGGTTATAGCTTAAACTAGACAGCAAGGTCTAGTGCTATACACAGGAGACAAAGGTTGCAGCTCGCCCACCCGAAGGTGGCCCAACCGAAGTTGGGAGCCTTTCGGCCTCGAATATGTCATTGATAGATGCCCCATCCGAAACGAATGCCAAACGGCCCAGCCAAAAGGCCAGGTAAGTATAAATCAAAAGGTATGGTCATAGATTTGTCAAAAAATTGGCCTATATTGACCAAAAGCCTATTAAACCCCTTACCCTATCGTCAGAAATTAGAATACGCTGCAGAGGGGTAAGGCCCTCGCAAAAAGGGTTGTCCTAAGTATGGCATTAAACTGGATCAAGTGGTGAAGCTAAAATTCTGTAGATCTTGGAAGTGTGGAATGATCCTTTCTTGCCATTACGTCCTTGTACACTCTGACCAGGAGTGGTTGTGCCAACTCAGGACCCACCAATGAATCAAAATTATCTCCTTAAATTTTTTTGCCTCAAATAGGAATATTTGATATCTTATAACAGTATGCAAAAAAGTATAAAGAACAAACACGGATAATGTAAATAAAAAAGTGCAATGTATATAATTCTTTAATATATAAGCAGAAAATATCCCTCGATGGCTTGGCATTGTCAAAATCAATCAATTGATCAATCAATCAATTAATCAATCAATCAACCAATCAATCAATCAATAAATTGTCATACAAATCTGAAAAAATACGTTTACAGTATGGTGATTGAAAAGTTTTGCAATATTTTATTAAAACGTGAGGCACAAATTGGTAAATCCAGATTCTTTTGCTGAAGTCATGTAGAGATAGATGGTGTGTGTGTGTGTGTGTGTGTAAAAGAGAGAGACAGACAGAGACAGAGAGAGATAGAGATAGAGAGGAATCCGTACTGTCGATGAATCTTGATGCTGATGATGTAAGAAATATGTTAATTTTATTTAATTTTAGTAAGTAGTAAGTAAAGTTGTCTCCCTTCAGTCGAGGGCAACCCG